>CAJRST010000002.1:4138744-4172618 GCA_907169785.1 Menidia menidia
CACACACACACACACACACACACACACACACACACACACAATATTTTGACTGTATTCAGGCTTGTGAAATGACAACTTAATATTTTGTCTAAACGTATTGTGCATCTTTTCCTCTATCTTTCTCTCTGTTCCTCTTTGTCTTCTCTCCTTCCAGCATATCGAGCGTCTGGCACTGATCTAGAGGGTTTGAAATGTGTGTTTTTCTGGCTGTTGCTTTTGCTCTGCTGCTTGGTATCATAGGTGCTTGCTGTAGCTTGTTAGTTTTCTCTGTAGCACCATGGTACAACTATGTTGACCAGAATGATTTTGGGGATTTTTTTACGTCAACTAAATAGCCAATATTGTGAGTTAGTCACACAAAATGTGACTAACTCAAGTTGAGTCAAGTTACTTATGTGCCTTTTGTCATGTAATGGTGCTGTAGAGATTTATATATTTGGCTTTGCAGATATTGTTTTAAAGTGGCAGATCTTAATTTTGACGATATGGTATATACATTTAATGATAAAAATAATCTCAGTTATTGATGTCCCCTGTTATAGAACAGCAACAGATTTTCAGTCCCCAGTTTCTGTATGCCTGGAATGATCTTCTTGAAATTGAGGCTTTGATGAGAAAACAAACAGTAACTGTAAGAGGAAGACAAAGTTATTGTCAGTATAAGCCACATCATTTGTATGATATTGGATCTTTGAGGTCGTCATCTCATTTTAAGTGATGACCTTTTATATAATACCCAACTCTGGTGACTGCAGAAGCAGGCTAATGGTTCCTCAGATAAATGGTTAAATGGTTTTCCAATTTGTCGCTCTCTGTTTCCATAGAAATAGCTGCACATAATGTAGAATTTATTACAGCAATTTAGGAGGATGATAAAACCAAGATAGAACTCTAATCTGAAGACATCAAACATTTTGTGAATTTTTTATATTGTTTGAATGACCTCAAAATACTAATAACCCGTTGAAAACTGTAAACAAGATCATAAACTAGGATTGAACTTTGCATATTGCTATACCCAGTCTGATGAGGATGAACTTAATTCAGAACATGTAACACCTACACCTACAGGTTGGATTTGAGAAGTGCAGCCTTCCTCAATAATCTTTGAAAGAGTAAAAAGTTCCATAAAGTACTTCAGACAGTGACAGAAACATCATAAAGACTCTTTTAACCTGGCAGTGTGTCTAGTCTGCAATCACCCCAAAAGAATCCCACCTTACCTCTCTGTTTAGGCTCCACTGGCTAACCATAGCCACCAACATCAAATTTCAATTTACCTATATTAGCCAACAAAGATCTTAAAGTTACGGCTCCCATCTACTTGAATACTCTATTCTGTCTTCCAGAAATTCTCTTAAGACACAGCTCTTTAGAGAGCATATATGAAATTCACTCTTCAAGGAACATTGAACTTCTGACCGCACTAGCCTAGTTGTCACTGGAATAACAGACCTAACAAAATATTTGTGTATTCCAGGAAAATAAGTTTTTATTGAAAAAAAGTTACTACCCAGTACCTCAATGTAAAAATGCCTTGTGTGCTTAATTGGTTTTCCATAAGTGATCACTTTTTTTTTTCTTGTAAGGATGCTTCCTTGGGGTATGGCGTAAAATGCAAATTTGTAGAAAATCTTTGCAACAATCCTGTATCTTAATACATCGGGATGAGATGTGTTCTTGTTTTTGAATGGTTCTGCGTATAATGCTCTGCTTGAAGTTTGCCTATTTTCTTTGAGTCTGGATGTGGCTGGAGAGCCTTTGTTGCATCATTTAAGTTGATCATTTCTTTGCGGCTCTCTGCTCGTGCTGCAGTCGCTTTTATGCAAGCCGTTAAAATTTCTCTCTGTGAGTTAGATGTGTCTGAAGCCACAAATCTCTGTTCTTTTCTACTCTCCCCTCTCTTCGTATCCTCTCCTTTATGCATTTCTTTCTTCTTTTACTTTTTATTATTGGTTACATGAACCCCACCTCCTGTCTACTCCCCATGCCCCACCCTGACAGACAAGTCCGATTACAAGAACAATAACAATAAAGGCCAAGATGTGAATCAAAGGGATGATCTCTCCACAGTGACCAATGCCATGACGGGGATGAGCCCCTCTCCATCCCTCTCAGCTTTGTCCAGCCGTGCCGGTTCTATAGCGAGTCTACATGACCGAATAATGTTCAGCCCAGGCAGTGAGGAGGCTATTGAGAGGCTGAAGGTAAGCACTGAATAACACAGAGCCATGTTAGTAGATGAATTCATCAATGTTTGATTTGAATAAAATTTCTACTTTATTTTGCAATAACAGGAAACCGAGAAGATTATAGCTGAACTAAATGAGACATGGGAAGAGAAACTTCGCAGAACAGAAGCTATTAGAATGGAAAGGTAAGGTTTTGTTTGATTTTCCATCCATATGTCCTCTGGCAGTTTTTGCCTGTGCTTCCACAAAGGGGATCATTCCCACATGACATTTGGCAAAAGATAGGAAACATTTTAGACAATATCTGTGGAGATTCTCAGTCATCCAGGTCATGGTCAAGCTTGAAAGGTTCTGCATATTTTGTAGCATTTTAAATACTTGAAAGTAATTTCCCCCACAACTGAATATTGAACTAAAATGTAAAATACATTTACATGAATCTTAATGTTTTAATATAACTAAGGTTCAAAGCTGGCAGCAATATAAGAAACACTTTAAGTCTAGATTTGCAGTGTGGTCTTCAGAATATGTTGTCAAATTATCAACATTTCTTTTGTTTACTTAATTAACTTACAACTTAGGCATCTTGATATACAAACATCGAGGCTCCATAATTTAATAATAATAATCAATTATTATTGAGGCATAATAATTTTTCCACAGGGAAGCTTTGCTTGCAGAAATGGGTGTGGCCATGCGAGAAGACGGTGGCACTGTTGGTGTATTCTCCCCCAAGAAGGTACAAATAAGATATTTCCCTTAAGATGTTTCTAAACTTCTTTTGATTTAATGCTTATCATGTAGATTAATCATTGAATGCTTACTTATTCACCCCAAAGCCCACTGATAACCCCAGAAAGCCCCAGCCTGTGTTTATAGACACAGTTGGTCTATTTTCACCCAATGAGGTTTGTTGTTTTGAAGTGATAATTCATGTGTCTCCTCTGAGTGCTTTGAGATTCTCCTTACATTACCAAATCAGAAAGGGGTTTCTCTATTTTTCATTAAGTCTTATACTCAGTGTGCTTAAATACTCTTTTCTAGAAAGCCCTCTCTTCATCTCTAGCAATAGTTGTAAGCATGGGGGAAATATGATGGTTGTTCCATTTCAGCCATTTAAAGCAGTTTGCCTGCAGAGTACATTAAAGGCTTACGTTGGAAAGCTGTGGGGAGTGAATTCAATTACATGTTTTTAACTGTTTCTGACTGTTCCCTCCAGTGAGTGTTTTTCAGATCTTTTTCAGATCTAATCTATAAGGAACATTGTAAATAACATATGGATGCTAAATTATTTTTCCCTATGTGTAGTCCTTACCAAACATTGACATTTGGTCAATTATTCTTCATTCTATGTCAGACACCTCACTTGGTCAACCTCAACGAAGACCCACTGATGTCTGAGTGCCTGCTGTACTACATTAAAGATGGAATCACCAGGTCAGATATTGACTCTTTACACATACAGTAATGTTAGGCTAATACATATTTACATAGACATATAGGTACATTAACCGGAAAAAGAGAAGAACAATATATAGATTAAGTAAAACAAACTCATCTTTGATGTTTCCCAGGGTTGGTCGTTTAGATGCCAGCAGTCGTCAGGATATCGTCCTCAGTGGTCACTTCATCAAAGATGAGCACTGCACCTTTACCAGTTCCTCTGGTCCAATGGGGGAAAGTGAGCACATTTTACCTGATTCCCCAGACCTAAAGCTACAAATATTAGTTTTAGTGTTTCACAAGCTCTCATTTTTTCCAAATTAGCAGTTGTTTTAGAGCCCTGTGACGATGCTGAGATCTATGTCAATGGAAAGAGAGTGACGGAACCGACTGTTCTGAAGTCAGGTCAGAATGCCATATGTATTTTGTTTTTCCAGAATTTCATCTTTTCCTCTACGTGATACCTGACAGAAACATTGTTTTACATGTCATGTAAAAACTTTTAAATCAAGGAGTTCTAATGCATGATACTTTTGCAGGAAATCGCATCATCCTGGGGAAAAGTCATGTGTTCCGTTTCAACCACCCTGAGCAGGCCAGGGCAGAGAGGGAGAGGACACCCTGTGCTGAAACCCCAGCTGAGCCTGTCGACTGGGCCTTTGCTCAGAGGGAGCTGTTGGACAAACAGGGCATTGACATGAAACAAGAAATGGAACAGAGGTACAAAATATAACAGATAAATCAGTGATTGAAAACTATAACAAGCATATATGATATGATGCATATTTGAACTGGTGCAACTCCTCCCTGATCCCTGTTTTGTTTGTTTATGTCCTGCAGGCTGCAGGAGTTGGAGGATCAGTATCGCAAAGAAAGAGAAGAGGCTAACAACCTTCTGGAGCAGCAAAGACTGGTACTGTATACTTTGAGACATAAACATAATAGGTAGATTTTCAGTTCCATTTCTTCCATTTTTTAAATTACATTTTAATTCCATACCTTCGTAAGAATTACAGATAAACTGATTGACTAGACATATTTTATATTGATATATATATAGAATTAATATTTGATTATGTATTAATTGCTTTTGTTTTTTCTAATTTCTTTACATGAACAAATATATTCAATTTTTAATATAAGGTACAATACAAAACAGTGTGTGTGGTACAGAGATTTCCGTGGATAGTTTCCTCCCTGACATAACTCTAAAAGTATTTTTTTTCTGCCAAGCTGATTTCTTTTTAATGCAATGTTCTAGGATTATGAGAGCAAGCTGGAGGCTCTTCAGAAGCAGGTGGACCGTTATTACCCAGAAGCCACGGAGGAGGAGGAGGGACCAGAAGAGGAAGGTAGACATAGTGGATGGGGAAGTAAACTTTTAGGATGTCATTAAAATGTTTGGCCGCATGAAGATATTTTATCTTGTTACCTTTCAGTACAATGGACAGAGAGGGAAAGGGAGCTGGCCGTGTGGAGCTTCCGTAAATGGAGGTGCTACCAGTTTACATCTCTTCGAGATCTATTATGGGGAAACGCAATCTTTCTCAAGGAGGCCAATGCTATCAGTGTTGAACTCAAAAAGAAGGTCCAACACGTTTGTAATTCATCAGTATAATTATGGAAAATCTACAGATCAGTCACCAGACTGAACCGTTTTGTTCCCCTGCAGGTCCAGTTCCAGTTTGTGTTGCTGACGGACACTTTGTACTCCCCATTGCCTCCTGACCTGTTGCCCCCTGAGGCATCCAAAGACATAGAGAAGCGTCATTTTCCTCGCACCATAGTGGCTGTCGAAGTACAGGATCAGAAGAATGGAGCCACTCACTACTGGACACTAGAGAAACTGAGGTCTGTTTAAGAGTTTGCTTAACAAAAATGTACAAATCTGATTTTTGCAGTGATCATACATGTAGCTTTTTTATTATTTAAAATTTAAAAAAATTTCTTGCCAGCATTTGATATGTAGTGAAAAAAAGTAAAATAGTCAGTATCTCTCACAGTTATAGATCTGACAAATGTCATGTTGGTTATTCCTTAATTCCATATTGCGTGTCTAATTAGACAAATCTTTTAAAGGGACAATCGTTTGCATTTTTTGCAGGCAGAGGCTTGATCTCATGCGAGAGATGTATGACCGTGCTGCTGATGTCCCCAACACTACCACTGAGCAAAGTGAGAATGTGATGACAGGAGGCGACCCTTTTTATGATCGCTTTCCCTGGTTCCGTCTGGTTGGCAGGTAAATTCTGAGCACTGTTGGTTCCATACAGCAGGGGTAGAAACAGAAAATATTTATCCTCAGCTCATGCTAAGGTCAACGAACCACGGAGACACGATAATGGATGTTTTTAAAGCTTGCCATCATTCAGCCTGGTGTCTGAATGGAACACGATAATGAAATCACCTATTTTACTTTTCAGATATATTACTGGGCTTCATTTATCAAGGCAATGAAAAAATGTGATGGTTGAACATGCCAGTTGACGGCCTATTTTCTTTACTAGGAAAATCTGCAGTGGAGCACTTAATAACATCTCTTCACCACCTACTCAAAGCCTGCTATGCTTTCTCTCTGACTTTAGCACATAATGTCCCAGTCTCTCTCTCCCTACCCATCTTGTAGATGAACTCTCCTTTATCACACACTCCTATTATATAATACTATTCGTATCACCCATGAATGTAATAATGTCTTGAACCCTGTTTATTTAACCTAAAGTTAATGTTTCATTTGGAGATTTGCTTCAAAGTTTGCCTGTGTAGAGACATTCAAAGTATTACACTTAATTTTTTTTTTGTGGCATATTTCTTACAGAAATTACCAAGTCCATTAAGATCGATCCATTAAGAACTAAAGATTTCCATCCGCTCTAATAATATCCTGGTTTTATATTTTCAGCATCGTCTGCTAAGATAACTTTTCAAGTAATCTTAAACAGCTATGCTTTGAGTTCAGCTATACTTGCATATGTGATGATCATCCACAGAGAGAGTTAGAAGTGGCTAAATACCTTCAGTGTTAACTCTCAGTATATTGTGCCGCAAAGCAGGATGCGCTTACTGGAGGTTAGGGATAGGAGGTAATTTTGCTCCCAAATAATTATACTGGGACAAAAATGTGGTTCCGCCTAATGTCAAAGGCAAGGTTGTAACTGTAGCTTGATTCAGTTGTTCTTGGAACTATGATGACTGACGATGGAGATGGAGGAGAGTTTACTTTTTTAAACAATCACAAATGGTATGAATTCATTGGAAGCAGATATAAAATTCCAATTTCTAATTAACTATTAGACTTGTATAGTTGTTTGTTTCAGTGGCACCCCAGCTGTTATAAGTTCTAACCATCTTTTATTGGATCCTGCTTTTTTAATAGGTTAAATACTTCAGTATACCATTACTGTCGATATGTAGCATAGTTGGCAAACTGTTTGTAATTGAATTTATTAATTTTCTTGGCTTCACGGTCATTTTACCTGTTTGCGCTTCTGTGGTCCACCATCATACTCATGATCATCCATATTGAAATACCTGCTTTTGTCACATAGGCAGTACCTTTCTTACCTTTACATTTCAATGCAGTTGTAGTTGACTTCAACTCTTCCACTTCCACATCTCTTATCAGTCACAGTTAATACATTTTCCATTCAAACAGATATTAAAAACAGCTTTTGGCTCAAAGGAAAGGCGGTTTTGTCCTGGAGTCCAGTCCATACGTTGCTCTACCACCCCGTTTGTGTGAACACGTTTGTGCTCTCTAACTGCTCTAACCTAGTTCCCATGTCTCTGGCTGCACCAGAAACCCCATTTTCAACACATGCATGAGCGAACGCATGAGTGATCCCACCCCATCCCCGACCCTTTCCAACTCTGAAATTACTGAGCTGGCTGACTCGCAGAGGGAGGGTCCAGGGGAGGAGGATTTGGAAGACCTGGATGATGATATCTTTTTGGACGACCCGAGCTCGGAGCTCGGGGGAGAGGATGAGGATGATGATGATGATGATGATGATGATGAGGGAGAGTTCTGCCGAGGCTCCAGCGAAGGCCTGGATCCCTTTTACGACCGCTCTCCATTATTCAGTGTAGTGGGAAGGTTGGTGAGGTTTCAGGAGCATGCTGGTGGAGGAAACTAGCTCTTTCACGCTGAGACGCAGGGTCTGTTTCCCATAACAGACATCACCATCACCAGAGATGAACACACTGTTCACAACACAGACACTGTGTATGTTTTGGAATAGGAACTTTTTTTACACATCAAAGAATTTTAATTTCATGTATGGGAGTTTTTTTTTTCTTTTTTTTTTTTTTGCTAACCTCATTTCCTCTGCCCAAGATAGCTATCATTTTGGCTTCCAATTTCTTTTTTCATTTCACTGTCTAGCTTGCACAGGAAGATGCAATCTAAGTAAGGAGCTGAAGCATTTCAGTGCTATACCTGAAGTGGGGGGACATTATGGGGGATTTTTTTAATTGTTGCTGAGTGAAATCAGATACTTCAATTATTCAAGCCATCCCCCACAGTGCTATGAATTTATTTGATTACTGAATGAACTCTGGAGTAGACATTTCTGGGTTTTAAAGTTATATATATATATATATATATATATATATATTATATATATGTATATATGTATTGAATTATTTATAATAACAAATCAGTTAAATGCTTGTTTTACTTTTCTTTGTTGCTTTTTTGACGTTATTACCAAATGCTTCTCACTCAATTCTACCATCAAGTTCTTAAAGTCAGCTCAAGGTGTTTCAGTTCATGCCATTTGTTGGTGCTGGAATCAAAGCAAAGTTAAGTCTGAATGGCTGCTGGAAGTTTGTGTTTCACATATACGTTATGTAAAGCCGAGGCCTGTCGTCAAAAAAGTTCATTCACTTTCTTAAACACTGATATTTCTCATAGTCAGACCTGATTTACATAACAAATGGACCCACAGTGATGTGTTCTCACCGTGCTTTGTAATAGAAATAAGTATGAAGGAGTCTGGAATTTATTTATATGAACTAGCAAAGTGGTTTTCAATGCAGACTCAAAATCTCAAGATGAAAGAGCTGGTTTCTACTGCAGCTGTCTCTTTTAGGCATGCCAGAGCACAAATCTTGTCATTTTTTTACCTTTTTTGTCAAATTTACTTGAATACATCTGACAAATAAGTAATCCCCCTATTTTGTTCAATTTACCACTTTAATCTAAGAGGTGCGCTTTGATTTTTGATGTCATTTGTTGGTTTTTTGCAGCATTCTATATATTTAGCTGTTGGCAGTTTTTTATTCAGGCTGAGCCATGTTCCGTATGATGATTTCTGTTCCATTTGCTTTTGATTCCTTTGAGTTGACAAGTTGAAAGCATTTTTGTTCACCTTTTACGTCCTGAGCATGCCTTATTTGCACCTCACCAATCTTGTCATAAGTCTCTCCCTTTTTACACCTCCACCCTTAAATGTCTACCCCCTCCGGCACTTGGAAAATGTGGTCTTTGAGTACAAGATCAAGCATTGTTAAAAGCAAGACAGTATAAATCCCTGAAGTTGAAACATTTCTTATGGGGTTTTTCATTAATTTCTATTCTTAAAAAAAACATTTCTGTAACAACCCCTATATTATTTTCAAATTGAACATGAATATAGATTGCTTCAGTTGCTCAATCTTACTCTGTTAGATGAGCATAGTGCTTACATTTGTAGTGTCCTCTTATTGAGGCAGAATTTTGATGCAATGAAATGTTATTATAAAGTAGTTTAGATAAGGAAAATCTGCTCCCCAACAGAGGGTAGAGCTAGTTTCTAGCATTTTTATGTAATTTAAATCATTTCAATTTGACCTGCATACACATGCTCCTCAGCCTCACCAAGGCTTCATCAATAAAATGCAAAAGTCTTGAGATGTTGCAAGACACCTATAATTGTATTGATTATACATTATCTATGGATGGTGAGGAAAGGCCCCTATAAAGCAATAGTAAAGGGCAGCCATGGCCATCGCAAGAGCAGTCCCAGCTTCTGTTTGGTTGCTTTGCAGCTCTGTGTTCTGTTGTCTTGTCCAATGAAAATGTAAGTGTAAACCACATCGTCAGCTTGTTTGTAATGTTTTTGGTTTTCTCTTATTTTCTCCCCATACAGGGCCTTTGTTTATCTTAGTAACCTGCTCTACCCAGTCCCTCTAGTCCACCGTGTGGCCATTGTCAGCGAGAGGGGAGAGGTGAAGGGGTTCCTCCGAGTGGCAGTTCAAGCCATTTCAGGTAAGGCTCAGATCCTCTGCTTCTCCCTTATTTATATCAAACAGCATCAACCAATTGGCTATACAGGCTCGGTTTGACTTCAGGAGGGAGTGAAGTGAAGGTGTTTTGTGTTTCCCTCCAGCTGATGAGGAAGCTCCGGATTATGGCTCAGGAGTACGGCAGTCAGGCACTGCCAAAATCTCATTTGAGGATCAGCAATATGAAAAGGTTCAAAATAAATCACACAAATGTTAATGTGGTCGACAGTAGATTTTAAGTTCAACTATGTATTTATGTACCAGTCTGTTGTGCACCTTCCATTTTCAGTTCCAGTCTTGCACTGCTGGACTGTCCCGCACAGGGATTTCACAGGAAGAGCTTCGTATTGTGGAGGGAGAAGGGCAAAATGCAGAAATGGGACCATCGGCTGATGAGGTCAACAACAACACATGTGCGGGTAACTTTATTCTACGAGAGAATGGGACTTTGTCTATGTGTGAGTGTGTTTCATTTTATCCATCCGCCTTGTAGTTAATGGTTAAAGAATAAATTAGTTCTACATGTTTGATGACCTGTCAGGGCAATATCCACATCAAAACGTTAGATGGGGTGGATTTGTAACACCAAGTCTGTCAAAAAAAGATGAGTCAGATAAACCAAATCCTGGCAATCTAATCTATCCTTCTGCAGATTATTTAATGCAAGCTTTACTTTCTAAAATTCTAGGTCTGTTTTTATTGTTTTCTTTCTTTTATTCCTCGCAGCTGGTGCAGATGATTTGGACAATCCACTAAAGGCGGGCCTGGATGGAACATTAGATGTTTCTCTGGATCATATGAGGATCGGTGACATTTTTACTTTCAGGGTGACAGTCTTGCAGGCTTCCAGCATCTCTGCAGAGTATGCAGACATCTTCTGTCAGTTCAAGTAGGTGTTCAATCAGAATGTGTCCTATTGTGCTTTAATAACTGTTATTATAAAGTCTCAAGTCAGAAGTAGACAATTTCACATGAAATTTGATATTGTTCTTTTACTTTCAGTTTTATCCACCGTCATGATGAGGCATTCTCAACTGAACCTTTAAAAAACACAGGCCGAGGTCCTCCTCTTGGCTTCTATCATGTGCAAAATGTGAGAACCACCAGAACTTATTTATCTTGCTAAAAATATACACATATAATATTTTTGGTGGATACACTACAGAACAATAATTTATTGTTTTTGCAGATTGCTGTTGAGGTTACTAAGTCCTTTGTGGACTACATCAAGACGCAGCCAATTGTGTTCGAGGTGTTTGGACACTACCAGAAACAGCCTTTTATTCCTCTATGTAAAGATGTGATGAGGTACCCTATCTGTTCATTAGATCAAGTTAACAGTAAAATACAGTTTTTTACTTGAAGATACGATCTGTACATGTATAAATTTATAGTTGGGTTTTCATAATGACATGTATCTGTGTGGTTACATACAGTCCACTACGTCCCTGCAGAAGGCAGTTTCCACGATTGATGCCTCTGTCCAAACCAGGTAATAAACTCATAACTAGAGCTCTTTAACTGTTCATTTTTGTTGCATTTCTTTTGCACATTTTGTACGTTATCTTTGTGCCAGCAAGAGATGTCATCTTAGCTTCATGTTGTTGGGTGTGAGCAGTGGAGTCTGACACCTCGCCGGATCGGGAGAAGTCACTGGAGCTGATCCGATACCTGGTCCCAGATGTACTCAATGGGGCACTTGTGGACTCGCTGTCAGGCCACGCTCTGTCTGCTGCTGGCTTGGCTGCTTCTTTCCTACTGGAAGCAAACGAGCAAGCTCAGCTGCCAGCTCCACCCATCTCTATCTGTTCAGTTATTAAAGCTCAGAAGCCGGGTTGGTTGATAGTTGTCAAATCCAAGAGAGTCCTGCGAGTGGAAACTTCATCTTATATCAAATGTCTATTTTGACCTGACAGAAATCTTCTAAAACCACAGATTTATTCGATTTAGTGCTTGTAATCTATTGCTGCAACCGCACTTTTAAAGAATACCAAATAAGTATCTTTTAATAATGCAATTTATTAGTATTGCCAAAAATTAAACATATAACCTTTCAATTTACTACACCAGTGCTCCATGTGACTCAAGAAAGTGATATGGAGGGTGGAGCACAAATAAGACATTTTCATGGGTGTTTTGACACAAAAACATGTTTTTGTGGTTTGTATCAACAATACTAATACATAAGTCATTTTAGCCCACAAAACTATTTTATAACTTCAATTAATTGATATAAAAAGAGTTTTCCCCTGACAGGATTCTACATTTGGATTGGCTCTCTGGTACTCTAGTTTTTTTGCTGTGGTGAATGCTCCTTTCGGTTCCTTCCTTTAGCTTCTCTTAAATTTGTTTGTTGTGCCTTCTTTCTTCAAAATTCAATCATGAAACCACATTTTCTTGGAAAGGATTGCTCATGGAATTGTACACCATTCTGCTCAGGTTTAACACACATTAAGTAAGATTTTGGAAAATATATTGTGTTTACATATAATCCTTTTTTATAGAAAACAGAGAAACAAATGCTTTGAAGAGGAAAAATCTATTTTAACATATAATATTTGCAAACAAATTACACACTGCACCATACATTTTATGACGACTCTGTATCTGCTGTCGTCTTGATCATGGGCTGCGGGATGCATGCAGATTTATTGAGGGTGTTATCTTCTTTGCTTCTGAATTTCGTTTTAGGGAACTGTGATAAGTTATAAAAATGCAATTCATTCTCAATTAGTCATTCAGTTTTTGAAAAATGCTATGTGAGGAGTTTGTGCTGATTAGCCTCAGGCAATAAACAGGTCAGTCTATGTTTTCCACATCAGATGCTTGTCAGAAACCCTGTAAAACCGAGTTACATTTCTCAAATGATGCATGATAGTGTTTCCCTTTAATGGTTTACAGAGTCAGAATGAATGCGCTGAAGGAAGAAGTTCCATTTACATTTCTTAGTGATTCCTCTCTTCCTGCATTAGTGATATCCTTTCTTCTTCCCAATCTCTTTCCTTGGTAGGGCAGCTATCTAGCTGTTGTGACCTCCCTGCTGTTAGCCACCACCCTGTTCCTAAGTTTATACAGACTTCTTTGTATAACCCGCTTTCAAATCTTTTTTAACACAGTACCCGCCACCAAGCTCAAAGCCATGACCCGTCCGCAGGCAGGAACCTGCCACTGTAAATATGATCTCATGGTCTTCTTTGAGATCTGTGAGCTTGAAGCCACTGGAGAGTGAGTATCTGGTGTTAACTCACTAAGCATCAAAGGTTCAACATGTTTTAAGTAGTCTTTTTATGTTTGAACTCAGAGGCAGTTGCCCAGATATGTGACGTTTGTTTTCCTTCATTCATCCAAGTTACATCCCCGCAGTTGTGGACCACAGAGGAGGAATGCCGTGCCATGGCACATTCTTACTGCACCAGGTATGTCAGTCACACAGTGTGCAGTACAATGTTTAAAATATTTTAACAAAAATAAAAACACATTACTTTATTCTTCTTTGTTTCACTACAGGGCCTCCAGAGGAGAATTGCTGTTACTATTGTACATGAGTCTGGACGCGATATGGAATGGAAGGATGTCCGTGAGCTTGTTGTCGGTAAGTTTGGTCTTCAGAATTGTATCCCCCAAATTAAAAATTTGATCAAAATTCTGTTGGAGCTCTGCTTACTCAGATACTTGTATATTTCCAGGGCGTCTGCGTAACACTCCAGAAGGTGACGAGACCATCGTTGACCCCAATATTCTTTCTTTGAATATCTTGTCTGCTGGCTATGTAAGACCTTTGCAGGATGACAGGTGGGTACTGTTGAATAGGTTAATACTTTTCTCGATAGATGAAAGACTTTTGATGAAAAATTCTTTCTATGAAACGGCAAATTCAAAGCTTCCCAAACAGATGCAATTGCGTTCAAATTAAGATTTAGCTTTGTAAGCCACTGAAACCACTCTATCACATGGGTTTGATTTCTGTTCATTTTAAGAGTTGAATTTAGCAGTGCCAATGCAGCTCCTGCACTAAAACAAGGCACAAATGCAAATGCATGGCATAAGGCGCAAGCTTTATTTGCGAAACAAAAAAGCATGGAAGCAGAGACATACCTATTGATGCCTATTTATTTCACAGAAACCTCAGCAAGTTCCTTTCTGTTCTTATCTGTACTGCTGTGTCTGCATGAATCTAGGTTATTGTCTATAATTGTTATAGGTGATATTCAGAAGACCAAAAACACAGTGGCTGAAACTTTCCTTCACCAAATAAAAAAAATCATCTGTCACATTTGTAGTTACACTACAAAAGTAGTTCACTTATCCACACTGGCTGCACGACCCTCCTTTGTGTCGAATTTGTCTTTTCTGTCATCATTGCACCTACATGTTGCATCTCAGTCTGTTTATCACCTCCTGTTGAGAATATTCTCCCCTCCATATGGTTAATAGTTGTACACAACATATCCACTATTGTTTCAGAAACATTACCATTTTATATTGACATATATTGAAAAAATATCTATTTAATTAATGCTTAAGTAAAGAAATAATAAAAAATATGTCTTTGCAGCTTATATTGATGTCTATCTATATATATATATATATGTATATACATATAGTTGTGTGTGTGTACATAATGTTAATATCAATGTGATTATTTGCTGCCAGAAGAGGACAAATGGGTTTTATCATGATTTGTGGGTCTATAATGAAAATGTGTCCATTGAATTTGTCTTAGCATATGCTAATATGTTTTATAACTAAAGAACAAAATCTTCCAAATATGTAATACAGAAGAGAAATTTAACTCTCTTTGTCTAGTTTTTTATTCTTAGCTTATAAGGTCTAAAATATTACATATCAAAGCTGCTGTAGAGACAAAAATATTAATGCATTTTTAACCAATTATTAAGAATTACTGTTTTTTATTTTAAAATGTGAATGTTTCTTTTTTATGCTCTTTATTAAGCCAATTCCTCTTAACAATCCAAAACCAACAGTATTATTGTGTAGATTTACTGATTTTCAGTGTAGATGCATTCGCTAGTTAGACGCTAGTCCTTTTACAGGGTTGGCCCTTTACTATATTTGCTGTACCCCTTGGATTTTGGGAAAGCCAATCATTTACTTTAAGCTTTGAGTACCACCTAAAACTATGGTCCCAGTCTTGCTGAAACTAACAAAACATATACATGGATGCTAACATTTTTCTTTCCCCAATTCACTAACAGAATCTTTGTTTTTTTTGCTTTTCTTTGGTTTTGCAGACAGTTTCTTGATTCGGACATGCCTAGGTATATTGTTTGGCTATCTTTCCATTCTCACAAGTTACATAAACACATCATCCTTCTAACTGCCTGTACACCCTGTCATCCCTGGTCAGCCTTCAGTGATGTAGTTGCCTTCTCACCTTCTCTGTCTTTACTGTCAGAATTTCATGTGTTCCTATTTGTTTTCTTTCCCTCATGAGAAGTGAGGGATGTGGTTCTGCATGTCTTCAGGTCTTTTGCTGTGCTGGATGCGTGTTTGAGCTGTTATCAGGCTTCAGTTGAACAGAGTCTGCATGACTCTGCTTCTCTTTATTTTGGCTGTTTTTGGCTGCGTCGTTGCAGGAGGTGTCGTTAGGCCAGATGTCCCATACCCTTCAACTGGATCATAAGATAGAATCTAACAATGTGCAACCGTTTTTTAAAGAGACCTCCAAATCTGTTTTTTGTCTGTTTCATTACAGACACAAATTGCAGTGCAGATACAATTTGAAAGGTTACACATTTGGTGATGATTTGGGTAACCAAAAGATGTCTTGGTGTAATTTTCCAGTAGGGGGTGGCAGAAATGGACTATAAAATGCCCTTTAAAACAGACAAAGACTTTTATCCTGCCTTTGTGTTGCAATGTTTGTGTGTAATAACAACAATCATTATAATTGTAATTATAACGACAACAACAACAATCAGAATACATTATTATTATTATTATCGTTAGTAGTAGTATTAAAATTACCTGTCAGTGATGCATTATTTGGAGTAAATAAAAATACATCTAGCTTTGTCTGTTTGCTGTTAATCAGTGAGCAGCCTTTCACAGCTATGGTATATTTAGAGGAATACAAATCACCCACTATTTGTCGACTGCTACAAAATGGAAGAACTACCCGTCCTGGCACAGTGAAGTTATTAAAATGCAACCCTATCAAAGCATTGCCTCACCAATAGCACTTTACACAGAATTGTAGTCATGTTGTGAATATTTTTTAATCTTGCTAGTACCTCAACAAAACTGCCAATGCTTTGAAACAAAAGCTTCCTTACATGTTCTGCCAGTACCATGACTTCAGTGCTGGCTCCCACATTTTTAGGAGGCAGTAAAATGCAAAGAAGCACATGGTGGAGTAGTGCAAAGAGGAAATTGCTTCCTTGTAGCGTGAGCACAAGTTTTTACCATTTGGAAAGAGGTCACATGTGTGTGTGTGAGTGTGATATATGATTTTAATGTGTGTGTGTGTGTGTTTGTGTGTGTCAATGAATGTGGTAACTGCTTGTGAAAGAAGGGGGGCATCTCTGCACTTAGTCAAGCTCACTGTTTTTACTCCTGCTCAGTGTAAGGCTGATTACTGTCTTGTGGACAGCACATTGTTCACAAGACCAGTGGGCTGAACATCTGAACCTCGTGAACCGCCTATTCAACCTATTTTTTTTATGGCTTACAGAGACACTAGTTTCCTTTTACAATTTTTGCTTGGATAATCTTTTTAAGGGTTTAGGCAGTCTTGGACGGGAGGCCAGAATAATAACTGCTTTCTGCAGTCCCCCTCAAGGGACTGGGTCAAATTTGTCAAGCTACGTTATAGATTAGATTACTGGCAAAACAGATAGCAGTAGTGTTATGCTCAACAAGTTGTGGTGGACTATTATGTGACCATGTCAAAGGTCAATCATAATGACAGATCAGCACCAATGTACAGTCTCTTCCATGGTCTCTGATTAGGGAGATATATTCATTGTTATTTACGTTAAAAAAAAATTAAGACAAACACCATCCCAGCCACACAAGTGCACAACCACATTACTTCCTGACTCTCACTTTCTATTCTTTTGCTGATTTCTTCTGTCTCACAGCATTTCCTTGGGAGTTGACCATAGGTACTTCATTGCTCTGTCCCTCATCTTCTCTGGCTTTCTCCCATCCCAGCCTCAAATTTTATCTGTACTAATAACCATCCCTGCTCTCCTCTGCTTTTCTATTGTGTTTTGTGCAAAGCAGATCATCATCTCAGCCTGTTGCATGCAAAATGAGTGTATTCTTACTTTTGTTTGATTGAAATTTGTTTATAGCTTTAGTTAAGTGATTATTGGTTGTTTTTAATTATATTCCCAACATGTTTTTCTTAATTTCTATTATTTAAATTATATTTTATATAAATATACATAAAGTTTTAGAGCCAATTAATTTTTGGGGTTTTTGTAAATGAACCTTGATTTTAACTGCTGATTCTTGGGCCACCACAGGACTTTCTACCGCTTTGAGGCTGCTTGGGATAGCTCCATGCACAACTCCCTGCTGTTAAACAGAGTCACTCCATATGGGGAGAAGATTTATATGACCCTATCAGCCTACTTGGAGGTATACTGCAGTGCCTACATTGATATGAAACAGAAGCAGCTAATACAGGATCAGATGTAATGTGGAAGTTCCTCAAGAGAAGGAATGGGTGAAAGCCTCCCTCTTCTATCAATTGCAGATGGAGAGCTGCACACAGCCTGCAGTCATAACCAAAGATGTCTGCATGGTGTTTTACTCTAGAGACACAAAGCTCTCAGCCTCACGTTCAATCCGCAACCTTTTTGGTACAGGAAGCTTAAGAGGAGCAGATGGGTGAGTTTGAAAAGTCAGACTAAGAACTCACCATCAAGCTTCTGCATGATCCTTGTGATTATATAGTTAATTACTTTTTTCTGTCTTTTTCTAGGAATCGTGTAACTGGAGTTTATGAGGTTAGCCTATGTCACCTGGCAGATGCAGGGAGCCCGGGTAAGGGTCAAGATGAGTTACTGTTGTGCAATAAGATCACTATTTCAACATTTCTAATAAATCCTCGCGTTCCATAACCAGGAATGCAGAGGAGACGCAGGCGGGTGCTGGACACCTCCGTGGCCTATGTCCGTGGAGAGGAGAACCTGGCCGGGTGGAGGCCCCGCAGTGACAGTCTCATTTTGGATCACCAATGGGAACTGGAGAAGCTCAGTCTCCTCCAAGATGTAAGGGGCACACACTTTATTACTCTAAATTGGTTGTTGTCATTTTTTGTCTTCTATAGATAGATGTCAAAAGAAAGCCGTAGCTAAATGTCCCTCACCCATTCTAAATACATAATTGTGAAGACAAAACCCTATTTATAAAACACAAAGAGAAAGGATATTATGAAAGCAGTGACTGACTGATGACATGACTGATGCTTGCTGACAATTTTTTATATGTATATAGTAGGAACATTAAAATGTGTCAGTTACTGATATTTCTTTTCATTCTTCCAGGTGGAGAAGACCAAACATTACCTCCTGCTGAGGGAGAAACTGGAGGCGACCCTGTTAACGGGACAGGATTCCCTTCAGTCTTGTGTTACTGAGGAGCTGAGTGCCCCTCCTCAAGTCAATGAAGCAGATCAGGAGGCTGGCTCCGAAATCACCACTGAGAGGCAGAGGGAGCTTGCCGCCAAAGTCAGCGATTTTTCTTTCTAGAATTACAGTCACAATGCCCAAGTGTTTTTTAAAATCCAACATCAGAGTCTAAGTTCTCTCCTTTTTTCTCACAGTGTTTGCGGCTGCTCACTCACTCCTTTAACAGGGAATATAGTCATGTGTGCGTCAGTGCAAGTGAAAGCAAGGTGCTCTACTGAAAGGAAATCCAGTTAAACATGTGTATCATAAATATAATAAGTATTGTTTACTTGTATACAGATGATCTAACCTCAGTTTGTGTTGCAGATCTCTGAGATGTCTGTCACAATGTTCAAAGATTCCCCTTCCATCTCTGCTCTTAACACAATCACACCCTCATCAACATGTCCATCACTGGTTGAGGGTTCCTATAGCCATGCTGAACTTAGGTCAGTTCGAGGGCAGTGGTTGTCATTAATAATTTTCTTTGTAGCCATGTTGGTCATCAGTCCTTTTTCCTTACACATTTTTTAAAAGATTAAATATTAGATCATTTACTGCCTTGTAACTAGAGCTCCCCTTCGTTTGTACAACAGACCACCAACACCTCTCTTACGTGCTGTCAGCCCCAGTCCCGAATCTCAGCAGGAGGCAGACCCTAAGAAATCCATCAATGGAGCCTCTGACACCAAACCTCGAATCTACAAATATGTCCCTGATATCCAGGAGATTAGAGTCAGGTCAGTATGAAACTGTCATTGCAAGATCATCACAATCAAAGACAACATTTCTTGGTCTAAAAAAAAACATTGTTCTCTCGTTCAGCCCCATCGTGTCAAAGAAAGGTTACATACACTTCCTGGAGCCACACACCAACGGCTGGGTGAAACGCTACGTCGTCGTTCGTCGGCCATACGTGTACATCTACAACTCAGAAAGAGACACTGTGGAACGGGCGATTCTGAATCTCTCCTGTGCTCAGGTGGAGTACAGTGAGGACCAGCAGGCAATGCTAAAGGTCAGTGATCCACCAAACTTTCACAAAAATAAAACTTTCTTGGCTCCTACATTAGTCTTGATGTTACAAGATTTCACGATTCTCTTCTCAACAGACCCCGAACACATTTGCTGTGTGTACGAAGCACCGTGGAATATTACTTCAAGCCACTAATGACAAAGAAATGCATGACTGGTTATATGCATTTAATCCTCTCCTCGCTGGAACTATCAGGCATGGCATTTTTAGCAATTGTGGAACGGTTTGGGATTAGTAAAATCAAACTGATTTACTGACTGTTATCTGATTGTCTTTGCCTTTCAGGTCAAAGCTGTCGAGAAGACGAGCTGGACAGATGAGGATGTGAGAGAATGATAAAAGCAAAGACTAAGATGTACATAGGTCCTTGTCTTTATTGATCCCCTTGTACTGAGCCCCGTCTCAACCATCACTGTCACCAACAGCATCTTCCCTCTGTGCTTTCTAAGTTCATTGTTTGTGTCCTCAGCATCTAAAAAGCACCCATTTTGTGTCAGGCCTTCAAAGCGGTGAGTCTTTGAGTGTGAAGAAACTATTCCAAAATCCGTCACTGTATTGTCCTGGAGTTAATTCCTAGCTGGATGATTGAACAAATGGAGCGAGTAGCAAGAGTTTCTTATCTCAGATTACATGTGTATGGTAATGTACTGTTAGTTGTTGTCAGTGACACATCAAGCCTTATGCATTTACTCTGAAAAAAAAAAAAAGCTGTGACGTATCTTCATCTAAAGCATTCGTGTTAAGGAGGACCACTGCTCTACATTTGCATCAGTAAGTAAAAAAACGTGCAGATTCTTCTCTGCTTATCTCCATGGATATATATATATACATATACAGTTACTATACTGGTTCCTCTTCAACATACATCCAAAAATTACACGTTAAAACAAAAAAGACAATGGAGTGTCTTCTAAGAATGTGTCTCTTCTCTCTGATCTGTGAATCCTGACGTTGAATTATCTGCCTTCTATTCTTGAAACCTCATAGATACTTTCTCAATCACAGCCTGGCAAAAGAATGACACATCATTATAGACTTCATCTGGTAAATCCAAACCATTTTAGCTACTTGAAAGAGTAGAGTATCTACATTTACATGACAAGACATCTTTACATGAATTCTCCCCAGTTTGATCTCATTCTGTACCTGAATTTTCTTTTTTTCAAAATGTGATATATTTAGATTTTTAACTGCTTTATTTATTTGTGCAAGTATTTATTTACAAAGACATTTATATTTCTAAAGTAGTAGTACAGTGCAATTTCTGCACATGGCACTTTTTAATGAGTTCCTTTAATGTTTAAATAATATGATCCATCCTGTTAATGCTTTCCAAAATATTTAATAAGTTGATGAGAAACATTGGCGAATTTCTTTGTGCTTAACTTTACTTGAATAATACTCTCCACTATTAAGATTAAAATCGCCATACCTTTGATCCAACTAAAATATATCTAAGAAGCCAATGTTGGGCAGAGAATGGGTAGTCTGTCCATCCTTGTTAAATTAGGATGCGAAAAACTGTGCTTAATGGTACACAATATGAAACTGGCTTTCTGAATGAAATGTATATTGATGAATTTAGTGCCTCTCTTTTCAAATATTCTGCACAGTATGCCTCTACACCAACTGCTTTGACACCACATACTTCATGCTGCTTAGAAATATTGTTCTGGAATATCAGATATCATTTAATTATTTTCCTGCTCGTCATCATCATCTGCATGTTTGAACAAAAGTTGTCATTTGTGGTAATATTTAATTACTAAAATGGCAATCAATCTCCATAGCACAGAGTGCTAACATACTTAAAGACTGTCAACAACCAAGCAGCTTGAACATCACTTTGAATTTCGACAGTCTATTTTTAAGATTTTACAGATATTATAGTGTATTCCTGTTTTTTTTTTTTTATCTCAATGTTATTTTTTTTTAGCAGAAATGCTTTTTTCCCAGCATTGTGCTCATTATGACTATAAGTCCTACACTGAACGTGATCTAAAACCACTTACAGAAAATGTTTAGAATGTGTTCAAAAAGTCATATTAATGAGCATGCCTCAGGTCAGCCATCCTGAAGGGCATGTTCTATGAAATCGAATGATACAATCTCAAAGTCCTGCATAAGTACAACACACTGCTTAAAATTATTAATTCAATAAACAGTCTAATGACGTAGTCAATTTTTTGCTGAAGATTAAACTATGAGACAAGATGTTCCATTTTTTGCGTTTGCTTGCATACAAAATCTGTTCAGTACCTGACATATCCAAATATTTTGTGTTGTGAGCTTGAGTAGTGAATCCTGTGTGTGTGCAAGTGTCAGCAATGGTAATCAATTTAAGAAGGTAAAAGGTGTTATTGGGTTTTTTTAATTTTTTTTTATGTAACAGATGGTAAACCAAAACCAAAAGTGTATCGCACGACTTTTGGTATATCATCCAGCTATGGATTCATTATTATTATGGCAATATCAGGCTGTACTGTATGTTACTGTGTTGAAGTCTTTTTTTTCTCTTCTTTTTTCCATTTATAACACTGCAGTTCCCCCCTAAAAAATTGCTTATCAGGGATTGCTCCAGTGTATGTCAAGATTATTCCTCTTGCTTTTATTGTCCATTTTTATTATGCATCACGTTTGAACCAACCAAAGTTTTGTTGGTGCACTCACAACGTTCACACTGAATGTATGTTAATATAAGAAAACGCTTACACTGCTGAAATGATTGTGTTAACCTGTCCTTTGGATTCCTGTTATGGTTCCTTACTGATTGATGGAAAGTTATCAAGGAACCACATGGAGGTCCTGGGTAACAGCTGTAATCTTCTGTCCACCACTGAATGGAGGGATTATGGCTCACTGTGGCCCGGTCGGGCATTGCATCTTGTACAAAGTAGTGCTCTTTTGGACTTTGCAATCACACTTTCACTCTTGTATCAGTATCTACCTTCATTATTGTGCTCAAGCAGCCTTCACACAACGTCTACCTTTCCTCATTATCCCCCTAAGTTAATATCTGAACATGTTTGTGCTTCCATATTTAATATTTTTTTCATTTTTTTCCCCCCACAAATAAATTTAGGTCCTTCCTTCTTCATATGACTTTGCATTGTATATAAACACGATTGCTGTGAACAGTGTATAAAATGCACCCACTAACCAATTCTTACATGGGCAGTAGTTCAGTCATTGTCTGAGTGTTGGAGTACAGCGTCAGATGTTTCTGTTCACTTAACACATTGTTATATATGAAATAAACTTGGAAACATTGCAACAAAGTAGTTACTCTTTTTTGTATGAAACATTGTATATTTCACTCTGGCAACGTATCCTCGATTGTAATGAATAAATACACAAACTGCACTCACACAGTCGAAGTCTATCATATGATACAACCACTGACGTGTTAAATATTACGTCAACATCTCCAAACTGCACCATTGCTTCCTCCTAAGTTTAGTCGGACCGTTCTTTGACGCTTTTTCATTTATCTAGACTTTTTAAAAACTCGACTTTTCTTTTCGACAAAACATTTTTTTATTGATATTTTTTACCTTGAGATCTAAACCGAGCAGCACGTAAACAGGTAAAATTGACTCTGGTCCTCAGTTCACCCCAAACACGAACACGATTATTTTCTAGACTCATACAATTTATTAGATAAACTCGACACGGACTCTTGACCCGACTACGTGAATTTAAGGGGGGAATTACTACTACGCGTATCCAGTACAGTGCCGCTTTAAGACCAGGCTCCCATGAAAAACAGCGGATGAGATCCACTAACTGGCTAGCAAGCTAATGATTGTTAGAGGAATACAATAAAACGTTTAAGGACATCATCACATAAATACCCAAGGTCGGACACGAAGTTTAGCTTTTACAACTTTTATCTCATTTGGAAAGCTGCATATATGTCTTAAGTGTGATGTTTTTGTTTTTTTTTAGTGGCAAAAGTTTACTGTTATTTTGCTGTCAAAATTGAGTTAGCTACATTAGCTAGCTTTAGCTAAAGTAAACAGATGTGACCCTCAGCACGTCGGCACAACCTGATCCGCATACAATCTCGGACACCTATGAAATGACTAGTGACATAGTTCGTCGTCTATATATGGTTCAGCTATAAATTTCGGTGTACTGAACGCTCTATAGTCTGGTCAGAACCAGGAAGCTCTGAGCTAGCTGAGTAAGGAACTTTCAGTTAAGCTTCTGACTGACAACATAGCTGACGATAAACTCATGCTGTAAAGATATGTTAACGATAAGGGTTTGACATAAACGTGTGTAATAAATCTCAGGGTCCTCTGCAGCTCGCATATGGTTTGCAATTGCACACTGACGCTGAAATTGCCCACCAAACCCGTTTAGAAGTATCCATTAAATACCACCTAATACGTATTTTTATGCATATAAGATATGCGTATGCTTATCATTCGGCAACAAATCAGCATTCTGTAACTCATACCTGGTTTTAAAAAAATGGTGCTCTATTACTAACCAGTTCAGAAACAAACGTGTGCTCATTTCAGTTTGTTTATGTATCATTTTCAAATAGTATGGCAAAAAAGACAGAAGACATCACCTTGGTAATAGGTCACACTTTCCCTGATCACACCCTCCATCACTTTCCAGAAATGAATTTAGAGAGGTAAGCTGGTTTTGTTACTGTTCTATTAATGCTTTTGATTTGTTATAGCACATCAGTATACTACATGAATTCTGTGGATTGAGTTCTTTCACATAACACAGGATTTATATGGATTATAATGCTACTACCCCAATGGAGCCAAAGGTGATTGAAGCTGTTTCTGAAGCCCTCCAGGATGCCTGGGGAAACCCTAGCAGCAATCATATTGCTGGTGAGGAAAACCTCAGACCAAGATGATCGAATTGATATTTATTTTCTCATCTAGATGGAAAGGATTTTTTGGTTTAAGTTGCACTTTTCAGCTGTCACTTGTTTTCCAGGTGCCATGGCCAAAGCTATTATTAACCAGTCCAGACAGAGTGTGGCCAAAATGGTTGGAGGTAAAGCCGAGGACATTATTTTCACCTCTGGAGGAACAGAGGTAACAGTTGATCTGTGTTTTTTTAATGGTAACAACATTGTTGAGTTTTTGGATCATTCTTCAGAGCAATGTTTTATGGAAAGCCAATGATCTTGCAGGCTAATAACCTGGTGCTGCACACGGCCGTAGAGCACTTCCGGAAAATCAGCCGTTCTGCTGAGCAAGGAGAAGGACATCAGAATGGATGCTCTGGTTTACCTCACATCATCACCACCAATGTGGAGCATGACTCGATCAAAATCACAGCTCAGCACTTAGAGATGGAGGGCAAGGCGGGTAAGACTCCACATTTATGTTTGCGTTTTTACTCAATAGTTTTTTTTCTTTTTTTTAACTTTAAGCAAGTGTTTGCTTTTCTTGATCAATTACTGGAAATCTTTTTCCTTGTATTCATTCGCTCTCTCAACCTGTTTCATAGATGTGACATTTGTGCCCGTGTCTAAGGTGACGGCTCGTGTAGAGGTAGATGATATAGTTGCAGCAGTGCGTCCAAACACATGTCTTATCACAGTCATGACGGCCAACAATGAGACTGGAGTCATAATGGTGAGAGAATAACAATTTTTGAAGAACCACTGGGCTCTTATGTGTTGATCTGAAAATATCTTTTCAATATTTTACTTGTTTTTAATTGTATAAAAATATTTGTCCATGGTGAAACTCCTTTCTCCTATCAGCCAGTCCAAGAGATTTGTCAGAGAATAAAATCTCTCAACAAGCAACGTGAGAGACTCAAAATCCTGACCCACACTGATGCTGCCCAGGCCCTGGGCAAAATCCCAGTAGATGTCCAGGAACTTGGAGTAGATTACCTTACAATAGTTGGACACAAGGTTAGATGTTCGTTTTTTTGATGATTAAACTTTGCTTAACAATAAGGCAAAATTCCTACTGAGAGATGCTTTTTTCTTTTCAAACTTCTAGTTCTATGCCCCACGTGTGGGTGCTCTGTATGCAAACGGCCCTGGAAAAAGAACACCTATCTATCCGTTGTTGTTTGGAGGAGGGCAGGAGAGGGATTTCAGAGCAGGGTAATGATTGATGTCCACTGTGTCACATGAGATAACACCAATCAAGTAAAAAAGCGCACCTATAGCGGAGGTAAAAAGGTTTCTTTTTTATTTTTGGTACCATCACAGCACCGAAAACACACCAATGATTGCTGGTTTGGGAAAGGTATGTTTCCTGCACAGTGTGCTGCATGTGTTACAGAAGAGTCCATGAGAAATTTTGTTATATAGAAAATATCCTAATAAAATGTACAAAATAATGTTGCCTCTGTTAAGTAGTTCAGAAACCAAGCATAGGATTTTTTGCTTTTTACATGTGTGTGTTTCTTTTAGGCTGCAGAACTGGTGACCTCAAATCTGTCAGAATATCAGAGTCACATGCAAAGTATTAAACTTTATTTGGAAGAACGACTGACGGTGGGTTGTGATTCCATTTGGGAAGACTTTCTATAAAAAAGTCCCATTTGCTTTATAATTGGAGATGTTGTCTGTTTAAAGTGTGCTGAGGCTCATCTTAAAGCTGGGCGTTATATTATTTTACTTTAGAATTGAAAACGGTCTTGCCTTTTAATATAATGACTACTGTTGCGTACATTTTCCTTCTCAGGGTGTCTTTCAAGACAAGGTCCGCTTCAACAGCCACTACCCTGGCTCTGATACTCTCCCTAACACATGTAACGTGTCCATCATGGGTCCGGCATTACAAGGTGATGTCACGACTCATCACCTCTTTCTCTGCCAGCTTTGCTCTATCAATTCCAACAGTGTCGTCTAACCCTAATCCAGTATCCATCAGTGACAGTTAATGACCATCACGTTAATATCTGTACATGACAAATTCCTTAAATGATTAAGCCCTTATTCTTGATTTAGGCTGGAGGGTATTGTCCAACTGCAGGAGGCTGCTGGCAAGCGTCGGTGCTGCCTGCCACTCCGATCGCGTGAACAGGTATAAGAGTCGCTCTTTCCAACTGCTGTGCTACTGTCCACACACCGTATCGTTTGCTGTTATGTAATTCTCGCTGCCCTACACTGTGCATGTCCATCAGGCCTTCTCATATCCTCCTGAGCTCTGGCATACCCACAGAGGTTGCGGCTAATGCCATAAGGTTGAGCGTGGGCAGGGGAACGACCAAAGCAGATGTGGACGCAGTTGTGGAGGACCTGAGGGAGACTGTCCAGCTGCTGGAAGAAATGAACTGATGGCCTTTGTTTGCACTAAGTAGAGTTCTTCCATTTCTCAAATGAGGATGTAAAGAACTTAACATTGCACATCTGTGTTTATTATTACATTAACTGATCCTGTAAAATACATGGGATATTTAATAGAACCTGTGAGTGACCACAGTGGTGATGTTACGGTAAGATTAATGCACTCAGCTCACGTTATGTCATGTGAGTTACTACTTTGCAAATCGGAATCAGGGCAACATTTTTTTAAATAAAACAAATATCAAACGCACCACGTGAAACTGTCTGAAGATTATGATAGCCTACATGTGTCAACTGTTAATAATCCCCACTTGGTGATGAATTTTTAAAATAGTCCTAAGAAAATACTCATTGTAATCCACCTTGCCTCGGCTCTGACTTCTCCCCTTACTTAAGTTTCCGTGCAGCCTCAGTCCCCCATCACTACTGGAGCGTGGCTGCATGTGCCAGCATATGGCCACTGCCACACAAAGCGAGAGCAGGGGGCCATGAGTATTACACCTGCATCCGTCTTTCATTATCTTCTTTCTATTTCGCTGGCTTTGATCTCCTCCGCTCGACCCAGCACCAGCGCTGGCCAGCTGGCTGGCGTACGGGTGTCACTTTCCCAGCTTGGGAGGAGGCAAAGACGATATGAAGTCCTTTTTTCTAATGGGGTTTTGTACTTGTGTCTCACTGGGATGCAAAGAGCTCCAACAAGTTTGCTCCGCGTACGCCATAACTCAGTGTTAGCAGCCAAAAATGGTACTGCATCGTGCCATTCAGGCGGCTCGAGATGGGGACATAGCCGGCCTGAGAGATCTAGCATCTGCTGGTCACATCTTTCCAGCCATCTGTGATGCTCAGGGCGCAGGTCTGGTCCATCACGCCGCCAGGTGTGGACGTCTGGACTGCCTGCAGTTCCTGGTTAGGGATTTGGGTATGGCAGCTGATCCCCGAGCCCTGAACAGAGCCACGCCAGCTCACGATGCTGCAGCCACTGGTAACATTCGGGAGCTGCAATGGCTTGTGGATCCAGGAAGCTGCAACATAGAGGTAGGCTTATCAAGAGAGCTTTTTAAAATACATTTGAGCCATTTTTACGGTATACTGAAAGCAAACCACACAATATGAATGAACTAAAGCACCAGCCCAGATGTTGTAGCTTCTTTTTGTCTACTCTGAATAGTTTTAGTCTTTATCAAAGAATTGCTACATTCTCCCTTTGCATCATATGCATTATATGGTTTGTGGTTTGGAGACATCTAAAGATTTGGCTTGTTCCCATTATTTGATTGGATTGGGCGCTGGGGAGTTTGTAGTTTATGCCATTAATCTATTAGGAGTTCCTGTGTTGAATGTTATTTTCGATCTGTTTGTCTTACTCCTTTAGTTCAGATTTCCTTCAGTTCAAACAAAAACTTGAAAAATACAGTTTTGTTACATGGTCAATGCAATAGTAACCTATATATACAACTGGGTACTGTGCAAAATGTATCCCCTTGCAATTTGTAAAGTAAATAAAAATTGTTTTAACTCAAACAGTTTGGTCTTTTTAACTTTTAAAACTGTAAAAACTATTATTTCCCCCCAAAATCTGGGCATATTGGATCTTTTTTTTATCTTGAGAATTATAATAAACTCTATTCTCCACATTGGTCTGAATATTGTGCCACTGGAGCTACTTCAGCCATCCACGTTTGTACATTTGTTTAAGACATGTAACGCCATTGAGCTTTCAAGACGAGACCACTTCCAGATGAGTTGAAGAGGAGACATCTTAGATTCGGAGAAGGAAGTTTAAACCATTTCTTTTCTTGACCCCAACTGGAAACATAACATCACTGTCTTGTTAGATGAACATGGATGGATGCCTGACTACACAGCAAGAATATTGGGAAGACTGTTTCATTGAAACATGTCTGCAGACAGAATTAACAATAATGGAGCAGTCGTTGAAATCTTTAAAGACAAAAAATGGTTTAATCCCAGACATGCCACTCGGAGATATTGCCTCAGGACACACCATCATTGTCTATGAGGGGCGTTCTATTTTTTTCATTTGGTTTTGTTTGATTCTGGGCTTTCCTTAGTCACATGTTGCTGTGTAGTTGGACAACCCCAAGTTGACCACTTTCATCTATTAAAGTGCTTTCCAAATGTAAATGTCATAAATCTTGAACAAGAACATTCTATATCAGCAGCATCACTTTATTCACCTATCCATCCATTTTCTCTACCGCTTATTCTCATCCATTTTAAGTAACTATTGTAAAAGAGATTCCATTCATTTCTTATTAACAATCAAAAGGACAATTTTTTTCCATATTTATTACACATAGGCAAACTTTACAACATCAAAATTTTACACTCACTCCAAATTACTACATGGCCTGCTATTTTTTTTTTTAATAAAACAATCATAATACTATGTAGCACTACTAGCTTTACTGTAAGTGTTACTTTTAGGAACAACTGATCAGTTTATTTTATTGGCATCTGACTATTTTCAGCTCAAAAAAGCTATTTTATTTTTTTCCTTGCGCAGCAAGTGCACATTTTTTCTGTTACAGCTGCTGTCACCAAATGTCTTAACATTGTTTTTCATAAGAACCTCTGCTGCAGGTGAGGGAAAGGAGAGGCAAAAATAGGGTGACTTTTTGTGAACTGTTCCAGGACAGGGACGCCGCTGGCGCCACAGCCATTCACTTGGCTGCTCGGTTTGGTCGAGTTGAGGTAATTCAGTGGCTGCTTTCTGTTGGAGGAATAGCCAGCGTGGAGACGAACTGCAGAGCTGTTCCTGCTCACTATGCTGCCGCCAATGGGGATCTCACCAGTTTAAAACTACTCATTCAGAGAGCACCCTGGTGAGTTAAATAACTATGATTTTCAGGAGGCAGGGTTTGTGGTCCTTTCTCAAAAAAGTCAATTTAGTTGATCCAGCCACTCTTCTGTTATTTCATAAAATCTTTGTTTTGATACATTTTTTGTTTTCTTTTTTCACGCTGAAAACTGTAATTTGCTGTTTTCTTGATTCTCACAGTTAGTATAAGTTATAAAGATAGAGCAATGTATTAAATAAAACTATTTGAAGAAAATTGACTTAAATACCACAAATCAGTCAATAAGAGTTTATTTTCATAAAGTTTTTTGTAGGTGAAACAAAAACAATGTAAAAGACTACAAAATGCCTGTTAATGTCAGTCTCTCTTACTTATATTCACACAGACACATAATTGCACAAAAGCCTTTATATTGAGGCCACTGTATTAAAAAGATAATGGAAGAAACACTATTATAACAACAGTTTAGGTTAAAAAATCTAAAATAGGATCAGATAAACAAATAAAATTCACAAATACAAATAAAATAAAATAATGAAATCTTTTAAAAAGCGAGCATTAAGATGAAAATAAATAATTAAAATAAGGTCAAGTTAAAAAAGTGGGTAACATGAATAAAAGTTAAATATATATTCTGTTTATGATGCTGACATTAACTACAATATTTATGCTGTGCTCAAACAACTGTTGAACCAAAGAGTGTACTGTTTCAAACGGTGGAATAAAACTGGTGTCACGCCTGGGGGAATGTCTCGTCTTGATTACCTATTGTGTACACCTGGGGTTTCCCTCCCTCATGTGTTTAAATGGTCCTCGTTTCCCCTTGTCTGGTGCGGGGTCGTTCTTGTCTTCTTGTCTTGCCTCTTGTCCTTTCGTCCGTCGTCACCCCCACGCCAGGTTTGTTTCGTCATAGTTCTGCCACAGCCACAGTCATAGTCACGTTTTTGTCATAGTCTTGTTAATCTTTATTTTGTTACTTTGTCATAGTTTTTCCACAGTCTTGTTTGCTTGCTTTGTTACTTTGCCCACAGTTTGCCACAGCTTTGTTTTGTACTTTGTCTGGACATTCACCCTGTTTTTTGTCAATAAACCTTGTTCCCCTCATTCCGCGACTGAGTCCTCCCTCCAAGACCCACCCCCCGTGACAACTGGTATGCTTGTGGCTCTGTGTCGCTTCAGTTCACCTCTCCATGACCCCCAGTTGTTGATAGCCTACTGTAGTGGAACTGATAAAGAACAGTAGCTGGTGTCTGATATGAGTGTAGGGGCTGCTTGTTCTAAGATAACAGGTGTTTAATGATATTTATTGCACTTTTCATGATAAATGTCTGATAATTTTCACTGAAACATCCTCTTCATGTTTAGTCAGTGCCACACATCATTGTATACCTCACATAAGGAGTAATTGAACTAAGGTGGCACTTTGTATTCTTGCATTAATTCCTTGACTTTAGCAAAACAAATAATCTTAACATTCTTATATTTCAGTTCAATTCACTGCTTACCATCTATTTTTCACTACTAATGTCTCAGAAAGACTACATTTGTCACTTTACATTTAATTTGTGCAGTATATGTTTGTATACTGCCGAATAGCATTATATTAATTCCTGAATTCATGTTTAATGGTGTAATGACACTTTCATACTGCGAAATAGCATTATATTAATTCCTGAATTAATTTTTTTATGGTGTAATGAGACTTTAATTTATATTTAATTTATGTTGTCATGCTAGTATTCATTTGCCAGAGTTACACTCACACAGGCTTATAAATCCTAAAAATATTTTCAATGTATCCATTGATATGATTAAAAAAAATTTTTTAGTGCAGATTGTGTGACTCTTAAGTCAAAAATTGAAGAAAATTAGCAAAGAAAAGACGAGCACAAAACCCTTTTCGTTTCTATCGCTGGAGGTTTTGGAAGGAAAGAACCAGAGTAAGATATGATTCTCATCCTACTTTATCTATAAATCAAAGTCTTTCTGTCATTCACATGATGCATGTTAGGCTCAGACCGTCTCATAACCAGCAGCAGCTGGTGAAAAATGCGTATCTGAACACTGTCAATCACATGTCTGTTCTGCAGTTGTTGAAATAGACTTTGTGCATAGATGTACATGAAGCCCTGGGGGTCTTCAACCAAAACAAATATCAACTACAACGATATTCATATGTTACAGCATGGAATTCAGCTCACACTTCCCCTTTGAATGTGAAGACTTAGTTTACTCACAGAAATCTGCAAAAAAGGTCCTAATCAGTGTGATGTGTCCCATACTTCTATGATGCTCATCACATTTATTGTTATCTTATCTTATTATCTTACATCCCATTATATATCTTGTTTATAAAAACATCAGTTCTTCTTCAGTTATTTTTGTTAATCTTAATCTATGGCTAGTGAACATCCTAATTTATTTGGATTTAAAAAAAACTGTTGAAATAATCTGTTTTTAATTTACATGTATTTTTTTTATTCCGTTTTCAGTATTTGCCACAATGCAAAGGCAGAAAGGCACAAAGTGGTTTCAAACATCTAACAGCTGATAGTGCTAACTCGTCCCCTTGTCACTCACGTGTTTCTTGAGGACAGGTGTGTGAACCATCAGACAGTTATTGGTGCTACCCCCCTGTACTTGGCTTGCCAAGAGGGGCACCTGCATGTTGTCGAGTACCTCGTGAAGGACAGTGGTGCTGACATCCACCTGAGGGCCTACGACGGCATGACCTGCCTGCATGCTGCTGTTCACATGGGCCACCAAGCTGTGGTAGTGTGGCTGGTCAGTACAGAGGCAAAGAATAATGTAAACTTTTTAAAGAGTCATTTCGAATGTGTTGTTTTGCCTGAACTTCAAACAGGTTACGCACACGGATGTGGACTTGTCCTGCCAGGACAGAGATGGAGCAACTGCTGTGCATTTTGCTGCCAGCAGGGGGCACTTTTGCATCTTGGAGAAACTGCTTCACATGGGTTCCAGGGTCATCAAGGACTACTGGGGAGGGACCCCACTTCATTACGCTGCAGAGAATGGAGAGCCGGAGGTTTTTTCTTTATTGATATTGTTTTGTGTTTTTTTTTGGCTGTGTATTTTATTAACACTGTTTGAAGCACACTCACTTTTTTCTCACCCTTTAATAATCTATTAGTGCTGTAAAATCCTGTTGGCCAATCAAGCAGACCCTGCAGATCAAGATGTTGATGGGTTCACGGCAGCAGATCTGGCAGAGTACAACGGATACTCTGAATGCGCTAGATATCTCCGCTCCATAGAGAAAAGCGTAAGCCACTTTGTGTCCTCTCTTTGAGCCTTTGCCCAGCTGTTCACTTTGACTCGAAAATCAAAGCTACAAATGGGGAGTGCGGTCAACAAGAAACATCTGGAAGATCTTGGAACTTTCAATGAATTGGTGGTTACATGTATTTTATTCAGGTCAAGCCTCTCCTTCTTCTGAGCAATTGCCTTCTACTCAGCTTGATAGGTTTGCCCTTAATTTAAGAGGTTGAAAAGGATAGAGGATGAAGGCTTTTGTCTTTAACAAGGTATTACCATCAATGTTAGCGTGAGTTCTAGAGAAGATTATTTGCAAGCACACAGGATTTTCTGAGGTTAACCTTTTGTGTTGAATAGCTCAACAGTCCTCAATCCTATGAACATTTTAGTGGTAACCCGTGGACATGAGACAAAGTCTTGTATTATTTGTGTGTTTCTCCAATAGCTACATTATAACCTTCTCAGTTTTTCTGGTCCCCTGTTGCCTGATACTGCAGTTGCTGAAGCCTGGCTTCTCACAAGGTCCTCGATCTATGCCGAGTGGTTGCTGGGGGCAGGTCATGGGTTCAAGGGAATCTTGCGGATGGGGTGGGGAGTTGGAGTGTGATGTGGTGCTGGCATGGGTTTCTGGGTGTTCTGTATTGGTGCTGGGGACTTGGCCTTCCCGCCAGTTGCTGGGACGGCTCTGCTCCTTGGCTAAGGTTGGCTTGTCCCTAAAAATAAATGTCTATAAATATATGTCTAGATAGATGTCTAGATAGATGTCTAGATAGATAGATAGATGTCTAGATAGATGTCTAGATAGATGTCTAGATAGATGTCTAGATAGATAGATAGATGTCTAGATAGATAGATGTCTAGATAGATAGATAGATAGATAGATAGATAGATAGATAGATAGATAG
>CAJRST010000002.1:4172628-4189455 GCA_907169785.1 Menidia menidia
ATAGATAGATAGATAGATAGATAGATAGATAGATAGATAGATAGATATTCTTTGATCTTTAACGAGTAGTTTGTCTGTAGTTTGTGATCTTAATGTTATCAAAGTTTACTATATACAATAGACAAGTTTTATCTTTTCATACCCCTTTTCTTGTACTTTCCATTAATTATAGAAAATAAAGAAACCTAATTTGTATTCATGATCAGATTTAAATATATGGATGCGTAATTTGGTTTCAAGATAATACTTATTAATATGTACATGCTGTTTGGGATCAGTTATTTTTGTTATTACTGTTTGCCGATCACTTTTTGTGTTCAAAATTGTCTGAAATAAATAGATTTATTCATTCAATAATTGGCATGGAAGATTATAACTGACCATGACAACAAACATTTAGCATGGGAAATTTAATTTAAGTAAGAACCATTAGCAGATGAAGTGACAGATCTTTTGGGCAGCGCACTTTTGGAGACTTAAGGCATCATATCAGTCTGCCTGCTGCTTGTAGTTGTCCCCCATCGCACTTAACTACGATGCAGCCTAAACACTGATGTAGATGGAGTAAGCACAGCTGTCAGCCAATAGAGCCCATGAATAATTCAACGGGTAAGAGTAGCACTCATACATGAAGAGGATGACGATAGAGAGGCACTGAGGTGTGGCTGCCGAGCTCCCCTTCAGAAATAATCCAGCCATCAACAATGGGGAACTAATTAGCGCAGGGGCTGCTACAGCCAGTGCTACTGCCAATTGAGAGCCTATCGGTTACACCTCTCCTGCGGCTCAGGTAGAGAGCCCAGAGGCTGAGCGCGATATGGGATCTACAATCTTAAGTTTCAGTGTTTTCACCGTTCTGATGCCTGGAACCAGCAACTCTATCCCTTTTAGAAGCTGGAGAGCAGGATGTTGTCAACTTCAAACACACATTTGAGCGTGTGTGTCACATTTTTTTCCAGTGACTTGGATGTACTGTGATTGTCACCTCTGGATTTTGTGTAACATAGGATGCAGGAAAAATGTGGATCAGGTTTCTTGGCAAATTATGTGGAAACACAAGCTTTAAGTGGACAAAGAGAACCTGAAATAGCAATTCTTTCAAATCCTGGTAATATTTTGGGAGCAGACTTTATAATACTTAAAAACCTGCTCTGCCAAAGATGAGCTGCATGAGAAGACAGAAGACTTTCCTTAATTACATTTGTCCTGGTGGTTCATGTTTGGAAAGCACTACATAGATCACCGGTTTCATCAGTTCTAAAGTTGCAGTCAGATAATCTCATTTCCGAGCAGCGGCCTTGATGGACAGGGACGGTGACCAGGGAGATCTGTGTATCTAGCCCTGGTGCATGTTGGGGTCACTCACAACGAGGTCAGACACCTTGAGCACTGTCAACATTCATGTCGCATCTGCAACCAGACAAATTGTTTGTGCTGTGTAAGCCTTACTTTCAGTTCAGTCGGACTTCAAACTGTTGTTATGAGAAGAATCATGTATTTTCTGAAAAGGGGAAACACATCAACATGCAAAACATAACTTTTGCATTTGCTTTATATTCAGTGAGTAATTTCTTCATGATATATATATTGAAAACAGGTAATAACTTTGTCAGTCCAGGTTTTCCTTTTTTTGTTGTTGGATTCTAGGTTCTTCCTTTCAAAATAATCTTTTCATATTTCAACTTTTATAATGGGGTAATATATTTGAAAAAGGAATGTAACCTAATTAGCTTAATGCCCCATCGTGAGTCTAATTTATTACCTAAAGATAATTAGATTCATAAAACTTTGAATTTCCCCTAATTCCATGCTTTTTTAAAGAGTTTATCAGTGTTTGCTTGTCCTAGACAGAGTCTCCTCTTCATTGTAAATTGTAAATTTTGGATTTTCATTAGATACAATCCAATGTTCTATATACGAGGCTAGATGACAGGAAAGCATTTGCTTCCTACCGAGTTATGAAATGATGAACAACAAATAATATATTACATTGGCCTATTGTTCAAACAACAAACACTTCATTGACATTTGCAGCTTTATTTTAGCGAAGTTGAGGTGTGCACTTTTACTGGGCGGTTGAAACTTCTTGACTCTTCTTTTTCAGACGTTTTGTTGTAGATTTGCTGGTGTGTTTGGAATAATTGTCCTGTTTAATGATGCTATTCAAGCCAAGCTTTAGCTGTTGCACAGAGATTTTTTTGTACATAAAGGAGCTCATGGTGGATAGTAATTACAAGGTCCAAATTTCATTAGCTTTCCTTCCCTTGACCACCAAAGTTAGGATGAGGTGTTTGATGCTGTGTCTGTTTTTCTCCTGAAGTGCTACAGTGCATTATGACCAAACATCCCCACTTTGTCTACATTTTCCAAAGAGCATTGTTCCAGAAGTTGAGTGGTTTGTTCAGGAGGAACACTGTGCACCTTATCATTTAAGATGGTAGCCAGTCAGTAGAAATAAATATCTTCTTTCCCTGTTAGTTATATTGACCATTTGATTAGCTTTCTGTGACATCCACCTCCTGGTTTGACTGCTGGCTGTCTTCAAAGTTTTCCACTTTGAGAATAATTTTCTCAGTGTAGCATGCAGGAGTCCAACTTGTTTGTATATAGCCTTGCAAGCTTTCCCAGATGGCTGGGCAGTAACAGATACTTCTTTGAGATCATTGCTTATGTCCTTCCTCGCAGGCATTGTGTTAACACACCTGTATGGTCCAGACGAGCAAAATGACAAAAGGTATGCTTTGATAGAAATGTTTACACTTGCTGGTGATCAGCTGTGGTTGATAAGCAGTAATAACAGGCCAAAAAAATGATGACAGTTTCATTAGTGTATTAGTGTATTGTTTTGGCAGTGATGTATTCATTAACTTTCAAGACTTATTGAAGTCGTGAGGTTGTATTTTCTGTTTCACATTGATGTATTTCTCTTTTCCTTATCAGGTTCAAGTAAGTAAGAGATCAAATTCACCGTAGAGTTGATTCCCAATCCTATTAAAATTGCTAGAAAAAAATTAGCTTCTTACTGTCATTTACTGTATTAGAGTAAATCCTACAGTTCTAGTAAATGCTTTATTGTCTTTTTTCTATTGTCTGTTACGATATACAAAATTAATTTTACAGATACAGATCTCTTTTTGTCACAACTACATTTTGTACCAAAGAAAAATACACTGACAATGTATAGACCAAAGGATTTATCAACGAAATGATAAACAGGTTCATCAATAATGGTAACAATAGACTATTTCAGGTAGCAGAAATGGTCTAAAAAGAGAAGTAAACAAATAAAACCTACAAAGTTGAGCCTTGCCGTTTGAAAGTCTTAGGTGGAAAACACCACCTACAAGGATGAAATGTCTATTTTGCGGCTGCTCTGGCAGGTTTCTGCTGATACTTCCCTTCATGCTACAACACATCCATTTGTTTGTCCATGCAGCAGTGACAGCAATCCTATCCTTTCCCTTAATTATTAACAGCATTTTCCGGTCAGTGTTTATTGGTTATTGCCTGCCGGCTGGTCATAGGTGGAGATGCTGGCTTTGGTGTTTAACAAGTAGTTGGTGATCTTAACGTAGTATCATACCCTACAAATAACTGCCCCGGAGCCACCCATCCCCCTGGGCTGCATGAGACTTTGCCACATTTGTGTTGCTGCACAGGGAAGGTGAACTGATGCGTGCTGGGAGAGCTGTGTGAGGTTAGTGTATTTCAAGCTGATCACGCTCACTACTGCGGGGACGTGTGTGCTGCTTTGGTAGTTTTTAATTTATTTTCTGTGTAAACATGCTATGTGACTGGACAAAGTGTAATTATTTTTCTTAAATTAAAGGAAAGATTGTACGCTCCGTTCAAGAGCACAGAGATGGCACATGTTTTGGCAGTATTTCACCTTTTTTATTTATTTTTTTGGTATTGCCTCTAACAATCAGGGATGCCTATGTTTTTGCAATGTCAACTTTATATTTCTTTTTTCTTTGAGATTATTTTCCGTGTAGATGTTTTATCTTATCTGGCAGTTGTTAAAATGTTCCATTATTAATGTTCTATCTCGCTTAATAGCAAAAAAGAAGAAACCATCTGCATTGAGGAAACCTGAGAATATATTGTCGTGTGAACAGATGTGTATTTACACTCTAGTGTTCTGCATCCGATGTACACAGGCTGTATACATTCCACTGAGTGTTTATCACCGTGGACAGGAACAAATCATGTAGGAGCAGTTGTTTTAATGATTGATTCCAGAGAACAGAATTACAAGGCATGTTTCTTAAATACACATGGTGTTCTGAAAACCCTCAACTCTCATTGCTTTAACCACAGGGACTAAAGCTTACTGTTGCTGCTTGGTCAGACAACGATACAGCACTGTGTAGCTCTCACTTAAGATTTGGTTACTAATCAGTAGTGATCAGGGTCTTTGCGGTTTTCTGTTGGAGGTTGGTGGCTCCGAGCCAGTCGTAGGGTCGGGCTAACTGTATTAGCATGGCAGTTTTGATAGGGATGATGATGAAAACTGTAATTAGCCACATACACGCATGGTTAATCATAGCTTTCTGGACATTGAACTGTTACAAGAAGGGTCATGAGACTCCCCCTTTTCGTTTTCCCAGCCATTTTCTTGTTTATCTATTTATGGATTGCGTGATATCTGGAAAATGTATCCTTCCGCCTGAACATTGTCATACCATATTTCATGTTGCTCCACATCAAAGTGCTGCGTGAGAGGAAATGGCATGGACCACCTCATGGACATAAAGAACAACAACATGCAGAAAAATATTAGGTCTGCCTTTGATGTTTTGGTTACTGATAATGGGTTGAATTTGAAATGCATTGTGTGTGGAGTGCATTAGGACAATCCCAGTTCATTAGAGGGAGGTAAAATGTTTCCATTTATTCCACATCCTCCCCAGAGGGGTGTGATACACTGCTACTTATTTCAGTGTGTTTATTGTCTCATTTGCTTGTTTAATTCTTCGGTCTTTTGTTAAGCATGTCCTCAGACCGCCAAATGTTTTGACATTTTGACTTATATTTATTTGCCTGATACAATTCCCTCTTGTTCTAATTAAAGAATAATTGTGATATTATTCTTTCAAAAAGTAATCCAACACACTATCTGTGTAATTTGCTCAACATGATGCACTTATGATGTAGGGCAAATACAGTTATGTAGCATGCACTGATCCAAAAGAACTTTATAAACAAATCTTAACATCTATTTATCTGAGTGATTGTGTTGCCCGCTGCTACATTTGCATTTCTTCCAAAGTCAGTGCTATGCTGTTTGGAGAATTTGAGTGCAGACATAGACACATGCCCACCAACTGCACAGTTAGAGTACAGTCTCATTTTGCATTTTAAAAGAAATATTTCCTACATCTCATATCACTTTAACTGGAAAACGGGATGATTGCTCTATGGGACATTAGTTTTATGTTATAAAGTGTTTCAATAAGCAGCTTATGATACATTATATCATCAGATTATTTTTATTTGGTTGTTTCTTTGATTTTCTTATTCATTAGAAATGTCAATTCAATGTCAGTCATCATTTTAAGAGAGAACCAATGGACTGAGTTGCAGATGACTTGAGACGGGGATGACCTGTTCTACTCTTCCCCCTTTTTATTCTAACTCTATTTATGGTAGGAGTAAGAAGTCAGAGTTCCTAACTCTACATGACAAGCTGATCACATCGCATACAACTAGCCAACCAGTGACTGGGCACGCCATGCCTGCTATCCTGTGCTGTGTTCGCTCAATATATACACGTGCTTTTGAGAATCTGCTAACACTTGCTGGATTCTATGACATTCATTTCATATGCATGTACAAAAGGACAATACTGTCTCTCTGGCAACATGTTGAAAGCAAATAAAGGTGTTAAGATTGAATATGAATAGCAACAGATTTAGAAAAAGTTGTAAAAAAGTTTGTGTTAAAATGTTAAATATTTCAATCTCATCGATGTCATTTTGAGAGGAAAAAATTGCCACTTATTGCTTAATTTGACCATTTTTACCAGTGAGTTACAGAGCTGTCAGTTGCTTTAATTCTGAATGATATGGCTGCCACCTGAAAACAAATCTCATTGTTCAGAGACTATAAAAGCAATTGTGATGTGGAGATGAAATGTGTAAAGAAAGTATTTTCATAGGAAAGGATTGCCCTTCTGTACTTCAGTGCCATACTCAAAATGCAGAATCACAACAACGTGTAATTTTAGCTTACAGAAATAAAAGATAAACACGAGTTTGCTACTTATTTGTAGACATCCTGTGCAGAGAAGCCCATCGAGGTTATCACTCCCTTGGCAGAGGAGGTGCAGGTGAAGCCGACCGTTTTGTTACAGCAAAACAACGAGGACTATTACGAGAAACTAAGTGACATGTCTGGTGACAGTCAGACCTCTAACGTATATATGGACAGTTTAAAGGTAAACACTAAGATTACTTTTGAGAAGGGTTTATGTGTCTTTTCCTGAGTGTTATTATGACAGTGTACTATCACTCTTCTTTTTGTGAAAATCAGCAACCTGACTTTGAAGAGCCCCCCCAGGCTAGATACCCTCCTCCTCCTTCTTTACCATCTGCTTCTTCCATCCCTGCCGTGCCTGGGAGGACCACAGCGTCTAGAATGGAGCAGGTTCAAAGAACAGCATCTGGTATGAGAGGCATTCCAGTTTTTTTTTTCATTTAAAGCAAGGACAAACCTTTTATTTCTTATTGTAACTCATTACTCACAAAAGAAAAGATGAGGAAAAGTTGCCAAGAGTTGATTTGTTTATATTGAATCAGTTGAGGAACAGGGTGCTTTTGGTTTATTTTGCAGTTATTAAAGGTTTCAATCTATCTAAAAATGCTGGGAGCAAAACAACTATTTCTCCTGATACCACATTTCCTGGTACGAACCTCCTGGTTGAAAGGAAACTGCTTGGTGACATGAAGTCCATTAAGACTTTGAAAGATTCAGGAATGTCTGGAGTCTTCACTGGACAAGGAGTGAGTTTGTTGCCGCAACAGTTTATGTACCTTTACATATAGCATACTTTTGCTGGTACATCTCCTTTCTTTAGATAAAGTGTAGGTATATGTGTCTTCCCTATAGAACAGGATGGTGGTCTTGCCCACCGAGGAGGCAAATCTGTCAGACATTGACTATCTGGTTCCCACCCACGATGAGAAAGGTCGCCCTATAGCTGAGTGGAAGAGGCAAGTCATGGTGAGACAGCTGCAGGCAAGGCTGCTGGATGAAGAGGACCAGAGGAGAAAGGTATGCCTTTAAATTTGTCCAAGATTCAATAATTCCATTAACTAATTTCTTGTGAAATCTCATTGTTATTGAGAACAAATTAGCTGATATTTGCTGTTGTTCTTAAATTATGTGGAAAATCTTTTAGAATGTTCTTTTTATTTAAAAATAAATAGGACCTAAAATATAATTAGATTTTCATTTTTAAAAAGATCATATTTGACGGTTTACCTATGATAAAAATAGTGCAATATCTCATATCAATGAGGGGGAAAATATGTGACACTTGTGGATTAGCATGAAATGTAAAGGTTAATTCAAACTAAATACATTTTTTTCACTGATGTGATTCTGCTGTCTTTGCCATGCTCCTAATGAATTACAGAGATCTTTAAAAGTATATTCTTTGCAAAGACTTTGTCAATGTGTCCCATTGCATAAACAAATTAGATTTCTAGAGGGATGAAAAGTTTTTGATGGTCACAGATTTCAGAATGTTACAAGAGTGCTTTACCATCAAATAATCACTTCAGGAATGTTAGATTCCATGTCTTCAGAATTGACAGAGAGTAACTTCTAAGCAACTCAAGGCCCCTCACATACTGGCTGCTGTTATTGTTTACAAGTCCAAGTTGAGGAAAACACTGAATATTATACATAGCCGAGCTCCTAAAAAAATATTGTGTGCACATCTGCTCTTTGCTAAAGATATGGACAAGCCAGAAGTTTGCGGGAAAAATATTGTGTGGAAATTTTAATAGGATTTTTTAAGTGTTTTGTTTGAAGAATGAAAATTACTGCATCACAGTCTAAAAACCTTTTCCCATCTGTCCAAAAATGTTGCTGGTAATACTATATCATGGTTTGGACCTATTATGCTGCAACCAGGCAAGGACAGCTTGCCATTGCTGGAATAATTCCATCTGAATCATATTAACAAACTTTTAAAACATGAAGAAATCAGCCTTTGAACTAAATATCTTAATATAATAAGAAAAATGCATCATACATCAAGTCAACAGCTTTAACCTAAAATGAATGTTGTTTAAGGACCCGAATCGAGTAGTCCAGGAAAGGAAACCCACAACCATCTGAGAGCTGAAGCTGCTCTGAGAGAAGGGGAAAATGGGAATGAAATTGGCTGAAATGCTTCCAAGCTTATGCGCAGAAGTGAACAACAGTTACCAGAAATGTTTTAGGTTATTGCGGAACCAGTCGCCAGATTCAAAGGCAAAGGTTCATGTAGTTTTACCACTCGCACATGTGTAATATTGGACAATGCTTTCAGTAACTGAAGAAATTATTATCCATCTTGGCCTCTTGTTATCTAATAACAAATGAAAATTCTGTGATATGTTTGATGATGTTACTGTAGAAATATTCAAAGCTCCTAAAGATTCGCAAACCAATTTTGTTGGAGATTATAATCATATTTCTCAGAAAGCCCTGCCTAATTTAGTACTGAATAATGAGAAAGAGTTTGAAGACTTTAATTGTATCTTGTCTATGTTCAAGAAACACAATTCTATTACAGCAATAGTGGCAAAGTTGCGTGGTAATCTTACTGAATGGATTCTATTTGAACATTATGTCTACGGCAGCATTGCAAATATTTTTTTTTCTTCAGAAATAACGAAACAATGGACAAGTCAACAACAGACATTTTATACAACAGATTTCTGGAAATGTACTTGTGATTTTTTTAGGAACATTTCCAGGAAAGTAGCTTGGAATTACATATCAATTACAAATCAATTTAAACGATTCCATTCGTTGATCAACTTACGGCAAAACCATTTCGATAATTGCTAAATAGTTTGTTGGGTCAAATAAAAATCTATTTTGGGAGTTGGGTGCTGTGTAGCCTCATCTAAAAACCAAAAGTGAATTAACAAAACCAGGCCATAATGAGAAAAACACATATTGTGGTCTGACTTTATGGAATTAATGGAATTCTAAAACTGAATTACTGAAAATTTGAAGCCGCCATTTACTCTTAATTGTGCATCACAAATCATTCACACATAACACATTGAGAGTTGAGGCATATTTTAGAGGTTTGGATAAGTGCTGGATTGCAGTTTTACTCTATTATTACTCTTTCCCCAACATGCCAAATCCATCTGAAATGTTTGACAGATTTTAAATGACATCCTGCTTATTTATCTACTTGCTGTTTGTCATCCTTTTGTTTTTCTGACAGGAGAGTGGAAATAGATATGCCAAAGTCAGCTGGAGGTACTCGCAAGCCCACAATGTCATCCTGGGGCCTTCTGGTGAGCTGCTGACTGAGGATGACCTCATCTATCTGGAACAGCAGATTGCCAATGTCTCCATGCAGAGGAACTGTGCAGGTTATGAGCTGGAGCTAGCTCGTCTTGCTGAGGAGCTTAGACACATTTTGCCAGCCCCCATAGTCAACATCACTGTCAACACACAGTATAGAAACTTCAAAAGTCAAGTTCCCCTGCCTGTGTGGTGTGGGCGAATCTCGGGCATCGTGAAGAGCATGTCTCTACTCATGACCAACCTCAGCGATCAGCCTTACTGTAAGATGCCCAACACCGAGCTTATATCCGTGTTTTCTCAGGCACCAGACAGGCAGATTTCCACCAGAGTACGAAGAGAGAGCATTGAAGACGAAATTCATCAATTTGGGGTGTCAGTGAGGACTCTGAAGTCCAATTTTGAGACTCAGAACTCATCTTTGTCAGACAAGCAGGAAGAAGCATCAGCACAGCTTGATGGTGGAATTTCAGACAAACAGCTTCAAGTTATAAAACTGGCCACTGAAACAGACCAAAACAGCGACTCTGGCATTGACTATGGTGAAAATGTGGCAGATGTTCAAGAAACTACCAGCCTTAGAAAAGAGCGTATAGTTGTTTTGTTTTTAAGTCACTGGAAGAAATCAGCCTACACGATGACTCTGAGAAGCAAAGACAGTGAAGAGAGGAAGATAAGCGACAGAAACCCAGAGATGGGAGACAAATCTGGTCGTTCAGGCGCAATTGACAGTTCCCAGTCAAAGATGATAAACAGCTCCCTGGGACATTTCTTCAAGCAAAGGAGTGCCGTCAACAAGATGCTGGGAAACTGGACGAAAATTATCTCCAGTGTTCCGTCCAGACAGATTTGCAGGTAAGGCTGGATAACTTGCCAATAATCCATTATGGAAAGTTTTGAAAAGTGAAAACAGCTTTCAGATTCTAAAATATCATTTAGAATTACTTTTGCTTCAGAATTTTCTTAATCAGTACTTTTCAGACTCCTTTAATTACATTTTGGACGGTACTAGTTGGCAGTATTTATGGGTGTTTAGAACACTTTTCTAATTATTTAATGTCACCCACAGGCTCCACAGACAGAAATCCCTCTTATCCCCAGAGCAGTTTTTACCTCGTCTAGATGGGGTGCCTGTGGAGTACGATAGTTTGACCCTGGACCTCTTCATGTTGGGCTACTTTCATATCCTGGAGTTGGACCTGCCAGTAGATGAACGCAAAATGAGGCACCTGCTGTGTTTCGAGGTTTTTGATCGTGTGGGGAGGTTCCCCTGGGAGGTGGTCAGGGACTTTCATAAGGCTGTCATACAGGACATTGACGCTGGGAACCGTGAGTGGAAGGATGGCTTTGAGGACATTAAAGTTAAGTTCTTTGGGAACACCGTGAGCCAGGCTGAACACACTGTAGAAGTGGTAAAACACAGTCTCCCTGAAGTCAGACAGATCCCCAAAGTCATAGTACAGACGCCGACCCCTGATGAGGGGATGCTCAATGGTGGAACCGATATTTCCAGTTTCAGCAATGACGAAATTTGTCAATATATTGACCGTAGTTTTGCTTTTTGGAAAGAAAAAGAGGCCGAGATTTTTGATTTTGAGTAGTATTTTGTGTAATCTTTTTGATATTTTTTGCACACCTTTTCAATGAATAAAATTGTAACTCTGAATCTGACCAGAGAACCATTTGAACCATATATAATTTAGCACTGGTTGGAGCAAAATTGTTAGGTACTTTCTCGGCTGTGTTTATTCTATTAATTGTATCCTTTTTTTCTTGTTATGAATTGTTTTGTTTTTTTCCAAAGATTTTTATACTATTCTATTTAGTCATGATTACAGATTTATTAAAAACAGATCAAAACATTTCAGAATTATGGAGTTTGTTGAAAACCTTTTGGAATTTTTCTTTTAATGCTCATTTTCATAAATTAAATTCCAAGATCAAACTGATAACATTCTATTGAAATCTCCAACCATACTCAGTCCCTTTAATAGGAAAATGTTAGGGTATCTTCCAAAAAGTTAACCCATTTAATTTGTGGTTAAAGGTATTATTTTCAAACACTGTCTAAAAGGCCCAAAGAAACCCAGAACAGAAGGCCAAATGATGGCATTGCATGATCAATTCTAGCATATTAGCTCAACTGGACCATGTTAAAAGAGTGTTTGTTTGACCTAACACTTAATTTGATGTTTTGGTGATTTTAGAGACACAGTTAATAAAACTGTACATACATTAACGCATTTATTAACCTTTTTAAATCAAAACAGTGTTATTATTTAGTTGTTACATATTCTGTTTTTGGTGCGGCTTTATTTTTCTCAAGGCTTCTCGCCTGGTTAGACTATCCAAAACATGAGCCTGTGATGGCAGCTGTAGGTTCCAAACTTGTTTGGAATTTGACTTGAGCACAGCGTCACTGTCATACCTAAAAATAGGTGCATGTGCAACAGGCTGTCCACCCCAGTGACATGGCAAAAGCTTTTTGCCACGCTCCCCACTCCATGTTGATCTTTACTGCGGCAACAACCATCTTTTTTTTTGTTTACTGAAAGGATGAGCCATTATTTTCATTCTGAGAAGCGTGGGTAAGGCCTTTTCTGCTGTTATTCTGTTTGTTCTTTAGTATTGCTAGACAAAATGACCTTGCCTTCCTGTAATTACACAGCATTACTTTTGAAAGACACTATATGCATTTGAAAATTATAAGATAAGCACATTTTTTCTTTAAAAATATGATGAAAATGTGAATTAGGTCCTGAAAGTTTTTTGGCTCCTTGTTTCTTTGTATGATATTGGTACTATGAATTATTCAGGAAGAACTACTGCCTTTCAAAAGTTCAAATGTTTTTGATGACATAAACATTGGTTTTTACTGTTCAAGTTTTTTGTTGTTCTTACATTCCATCTCTCCTTTAGGTAAGTGATAACGTCACTTGTTGACCATCACATCAAAGGAGAGCTTCCATTTGGGACTGAAGTTGATCATGGTGCGCAATGTGGATGACTTGGACTTTTGCCTGTCCTCCCACCCTCAGAGTATCTTGGAAGGTTTGCGATCACTTTGCTCTCAGCCCAAGCTTGTTGATGTAACGCTGAGCGCAGGTGGGAGGGACTTTCCCTGTCACCGTGGAGTGCTGGCCCTCTGTAGCATGTACTTCCACTCTATGTTCTCTGGGGACTTTGTGGAGAGCATAGCTGCTCGTGTGGAGCTCCATGATGTTGATCCCGACATACTTAGTTGCTTACTTGACTTCGCCTACACAGGAAAACTGACAATTAACCAAAGCAACGTGGAGGGGTTGATCTGCACCTCCAGCCAGCTGCAGTTTCAGACAGTGCGAACTGTGTGCAGCCGATACCTCCAACACCAGATTGATGCAATCAATTGCCTCGGAATCCTGGAGTTTGGGGACATTCACGGATGCCCTGAGGTGGTGGCCAAAGCGTGGGCCTTCCTCATGGAGAATTTTGAGGCTGTACAGCAAGGTGAGGAGTTTCTATTATTGGGGAAAGACCGACTGGTTGCCTGCTTGTTTGATGAAGGACTACAAATCCGTTCAGAGTACACTCGCGTAGAAGCCATTCTTAAATGGGTTGCTGATCAAAAAGAAGCTCGACTCTGCCACCTTCCTGAACTCCTCAGCTTGTCACGTCTCTCTTTGCTGAGTCTCAATTACCTGGCTGACACTCTGCTGAAGGACAGTCTGGTTCAAGCCTCTCCCAGCTGCATGGAAGCAGTTGAAATAATCCTCAGAAAGGTTGGCATGACAATATTTTATTTATTTATTTGGTTCATTCTCAGTAGAACTGCTAAAGCATGTATAATTATTACCTTTTTAGAAAATGGATTTGGAACCAGCATATTCAAGGACAGCTAACTGTCAGAGTCCACAACCCAACCTGCAAGAAGTGCTGTTTGTGATGGGGGGTCGATCACTGGAAGATGAGGAGGATGAGGAGGACTCAGATGAAGATGAAGACAGAGACCCGAGGCTTCAGAGACTGCTATTGAAGAACTGTGCTTTCTACAACACAAAGACTAGTAAGATAATCAGCCACCAATAAAATATTAAGTTAATTTTCTAGTTTTTCAAGAACCATCTCACAGGCAGTCATCGTAGGTTGTTGAGTGTTGTGTTAACAGAAAAATAGCATTGGCATAGGAATGTGGTCTGGATTTTGAAAAAGTAGGATTATCTCCTCAATTCTTCAAATTAATTTACCGTATGTTTTATCATGTAAGCTGGCAGTAGATATTCAAGGAAACGATTCAGGAAAAGATTAATGCATCCCTTTTTGACAAAAAAATTGTTTTGACTTGCAGACACTAATATGATCTTCCACAACATTTTTGTATTACTGCAGTTATGAATTCATTCATTTTTTTCCAGTCTCTTGAGAATATCATTTCCATCTTTGTTCCCTTTGCAGAACAGTGGCATGAGCTCCCTAATTTTCCCAACCCCAACAAGTGGGGTTACTCCATGGTGTCCTTAAATAATGATGTGTATGTTACAGGTTAGTGTGAAACATTTTAGTGGAGTTTTTGTGAAGTTTGTAAAGATGGCAGAATGGATTAAAACCATGCATTCTGACTGATGCTATCTAGTATCTCTTACAAAGAATGCAAAGTAAGGTTGTCAGATTTTGATAAAGTGCCTTTATCTGTCTAACAGGGGGCTCGCGAGGTTCAAATACAAACACCTGGTCGACTACAGAGACCTGGAAGTACATCACAAAAGAAGGGAGATGGGTTACTGTGGCACCCATGCTTCGGCCTCGAACTAACCACACATCAGCAACGCTTAACGGGGAGATTTATGTCATTGGGGGTAAGAAAATTTGCTTTGAGCATGCACGTTGTGCCTTAAATCTATAGTTTAGCAAAAAACTTGTTCTTGGAGCATTTAATTTTATTATCTCTTATCCTTATAGGTGACCTTTTTTCAGAATTGGCTGCTTTGTGAGGTTTATTGTATGCATACTGCCCCTCTTAAACATGAATCATGAATGATTATTTTTCAACTATAGGTACAACATCTGACCGTGTTGAAGTTGAACATTATGATCCTTATAACAACACGTGGACCTTGACCTGTCCTGCTTTGAAGTATGTGACCAACTTCACGGCCACAGCCTGTTTTGGGAAGCTCTATGTGATTGGATCATGTGCAGTGAAATACAATGCACTGACCATGCAGTGCTACAACCCTGTGATAGGTAAGCTTGATTAGAAGTTTGGGATTTTTCCATACTTAAGCTGTCTTCTGAAACCTCCTTCAGGTTTTTGTTGAAATTCTTGCCAGTTTCTGTCATGCTGTAGTGTATACCAATAATTTTTTGCTGCAAATTTGAACTCATCTATATTATCCTATGGTATATGTATGCTAATACACCTGACTGATGCAGAAACCCATGCAGGGTTGTGCAGGCACAAGTCAGCAAAGAACATTCACTAGAGACAAGAACATATTGAAGGACAGAAAGAAGTGCTCACTTCATGTTTCACAGTTTGAAGCTGCCTCGTTAATGTCATGCCATGGAGAAAAATGGCTCTCTTTTAATGCATGCACAATACTGATTGTATGTTTAGTGTTTAAGCTCATTCTTTCCATTGTTATTGGTTATTTTTTTAAAGGAATCCACAATTTAGATGTTTTTATATTTTTTATAGATAACTGGATCAGTGTTTGTTCACCTTTCATCCCAAAGTATCTGTCATCGCCTCGCTCTGCTTGTCTGGATGGAATGATTTATTTGGTGGCTGACAACACGAAGAAAGTCTACTCATATGATCCAGAGGCAAACATGTGGCAGAAGGTGGTCTTATAAATTGCTTTTGATTGAAAACTAATTTTTACTCTTATATGTATTTGAATTTGAAGAATCATTCTCTCATTTCTCTTTATCCAACACTTCTCAGGTCCAGCTTCTTCACATGCTTCACGAGAATGGTGGCCTTGTAACACTTAATGGGAGGCTGTTCATCACAGGAGGCCATTGGAAAGGAATGGAGGGAGACTATGGAGTAGAGGTGGAGGTCTACAACCGAGCATCCAATACATGGGAGGTGGAATCCTTCCTTCCAAGGCTTTGGTTCTACAGTGGAGTTTGCACCATCTTCCTTGAACCATCTCAATGGCCAGAGTTTTCAACCATAAATTCAGCAGAACAGCATCCTAACTAGAACTAAACATGAAGTCACAGTGTTCCCAAAAACATTTAGATCTGATATATATTGTTACAGTGCAAATGGGATGTTTATCCCAGGATGTTAGTGTACCTTGAAATAGTGTGATCCCTTGGTATTTTTGGATATGTTTTTAAGCCACATAACTACTAAACAGATGCTTATGTATCCTTTGTATAATGTGCTTTAGATTTTAATTCAATTTGTGTTATTGCTGGACAGTTTTTTGTCAGACATTGGAAAAATATCTGTAGAATATACTTTATAACTGGTTTGATACAAATGATTGTTGTTGTTTGTTATGAATAAACACGAGTCTGATTAATTTACTAATAGTTGTAAATCTTCCTTTGGATAAGTTTAGACTTTAGCTGTGGTGCATGATGTTTAACCCATTGGAATCTTGTAGTTTGGTTTGGGGAGTCTTTTCTCCCATGGAAACACCAAGACAAACATTCGGTTACTGTGACAACTTCCCGGAAGCGCATGGTCACCATAGCAACTTCAGTAGGATTAGACCAGTTCAACGTAGCTGTAGTTCTTACTCTGAAGATTCTTTACTTTAAACATAATATTTCAGAAATATTTTCTTGTCTTCATTCGTCATGTAACAGCCATGCACCAAACTTTTGTTTTATTTTCTCTTTTCATTACACTTAAAATTTTTACTTTGACGGATTTCAAGCGGAAATTATACTAGCATGAAAACAGCCACATTTAAACAAACAAATCTGTTTAATTTTTAAAGCTTAAACATTTTTAAAGCTTGCTATGGTTAATGTTTGAACTGAGCTGCAATGAGTTATCAAAAGGATCAAGATGGACACTTACCTAGACTGGAGGTTGTGATTCAGGTTGGTAACTTAAATCTTTTCCTTTTATTTTTTTACAAATATTTTTCATCTTGTAACACTTATAAACCGAAGACAACAACTCGTTGGTAAAACACCTGTGTAAAGGATTCTGTGAACACTATGGAGCAATCTCTGGCAACACGGAAATACCTTGAGTGTAGTTTGAAAATATTATTTGATTTTATTATTAAATTATGTATGTATGTATGTATGTATGTATGTATGTATGTATGTATGTAT
>CAJRST010000002.1:4189975-4258282 GCA_907169785.1 Menidia menidia
ATAGATAGATAGATAGATAGATAGATAGATAGATAGATAGATAGATAGATAGATAGATAGATAGATAGATAGATAGATAGATAGATATTTTGAGAGTTTTGACTCAGTCTTATGCTGTTTATGTTGGTGTGATTGTAGAAGTTGGAAGAATCTCTGACTCCTTCCGATGGCAGCACCGGAGAAAGGAGTCTGACACTTCAAGGTGATGGACAAGAATCTGGAGCCACACCTCAACCCATTTCCACCCACATCTGCCAGATTATCACCCGCAACCTATCTGAGAAATCAACTGGTAGGGAAGCCAGGTTTATTTGTAATACATACACAACACAGACAGTCAAACACTTGGTATATCCAGTTGATAAAACCTTGCAAGACATCAGCTGTCACAATTTTGCTAAGATTCACACTTCTCATTGCATGATCTGTATACTTTTCTTAGGTGAGAGCTCTGAGGTCAGCGAACTAGAGGAGAGCAGGGCCCTGAGGGAGCATCCGTCTCACAGTGACCAACCACTAATCAAACACACCAGTCTCACAGAGAAGGTATCGTAATGCCAAGGACAAACATATTTAGTATGTGTTCTCCACAAGTGTTCCTAGTTGAGTGCTTGTTCTGCCATTTAAAAGTTATGAACTAAAATATATTTAAAGATACTTTTAACCCTTTACAGCCCGATCAAAGAATAAAACACAACAGAAAATTACTTTTTTTTGGTTTTAAGTCTTTATTTGGCCTTTTAACCAAATATGTAAAAACAAAAAACAAAAATAAATTTTTAATATTAATAATTTATTACTACGCAATAGGTCAAGATGATTTTTTGTGTAGTCTTCTGCCCCCTGTTATCAGGTGTATGTGATTGTGTACAATAGGATTTTGAGCAAAGTTTTTACCATTAAATTATGCAAAAGGTGTCAGATGCAAAACATTTCAGAAACCGTATGTATCAAATATGATACATTTGGCATTACAGGGTTAAGAGAAATATTTGGATTTACAGTTGATATCTGCTTTGCAAGTGCTGCTGACATATATATTATTGTTGATAAATATCAATTTAGCCACTCTTCCTTCTATAATGTTTGTTTTCCTTCCATTGAGTCAGCAGATGTTACTTCTCCTATTATAGGACTTGTAAAATTTTAGAACAAATGGTTGATTGATGCAGTTTAGTTTAATGGTATGAGATTAAAGATACAAGCCGTAATCAAATATTAGCTCCACTATGCAGCATGCATTTGAAATGGTGTGAGGTTACAGTAAACATCTGTCCAGCACAACTCTTTCCAGTAGGGAAAGCCTTTGAAGTTGAACAAATAAACAGAAAAGGAGTATTTGAAACAACTTTACATGTACTCTGGCAAAAACTTAGAGGGGTTAAAAGCAGAATATCAGCCGTAATCAAATATTAGCTCCACTATGCAGCATGCATTTGAAATGGTGTGAGGTTACAGTAAACATCTGTCCAGCACAACTCTTTCCAGTGGGGAAAGCCTTTGAGGTTTAACAAATAAACAGGAAAAAGAGAATTTGATGCAACTTTGCATGTACCCGGTACTCTGACAAAAATTTAACGGTTTAAAAGCAAAAAAGAGTCCCGGTAAAATTAATATGCCTTTGATAATCTTATTTTTTGTGGAAAGGCAACCTCTCTTTATACGTGTGAGGGCCTGCTTCTTGGAACATTTGTTCATGTGTTTGTAAGTACAAATAACGAGGATGGTGCTTCATGAAGGGTTCCGTTGTGGTCTGCTCAGATAGACTCAGACTCCCATTTACTCACATGGACCGGCAGCTCCCTTCATTGCCCCCCATGGTGGCCCCCTCTATGTTGGCAGCTGTTTTAGGTAAATAATTGTGAAGGACCCTGGTCTCCTCCCTTGAGACTGCTGAAGAAAAAGCTAGTTTTCCACTATGTACAAAGCAGCCATTTGGAATAACACTACCATCATTCTACTGCATGAATGTAATTAACTCCTGCTGCCTGCTATGCATTTGGAATTTATTTTTAAAACCACTGCTATAAATAGAGCATAAATGACATGGCAAATAAATATGGTATGTATATTTTATTTTTATAATTGGTATTTTTAGCTGTGTGAAAAGTCACTAAACAGAAAAAGACCCATATGGGGTTATTACTATTTGGTGCTCAAGTCCTTCATCCTATTTATTATACGCATGAATAGTATAATTGCTCAACAGCTTTGCTTTTTGTGAAGTTAATATAATTTGATTGTCAATGCCCGGGTGCCAAATATGTTGCCTTGATTATGGCAAATAGATTAAGCTATTATAACACCACTGATGCCTAGGAAACTCTTTAAACCTTAAAACATTTAATTGTTTAAGTTATTGCACGTTTTCAATTGTCAGTATACTCTATTTTGGTACCCATATCAATATATTCCATTTGACCTTCATTTACATTTATGCATTTAGCAGATGATTTAAACCAAAGCGACAAAGAAAAAAATTCACCATCAAATATCAGAACCTTCCATTAGAATGTTCCTTCAGAGAAGTGGTTCCCAAAGAGTAGGGAGCGTTACTTGGCGGTGGAGTGCGAGAAGACCGCATGTATGGAACTAACATGAATGTCTACAGACTCTGACTCATTTGGGAAATGAGGGGAATGCAGACACATCCACAAAAGGTCCTCTGTGTGTAAGATAGAAAAAAATATTACACTTATGGTTACCACCTTTTAGAAATAAAAACGAGGGATGCCGCCCACAGTTTCTTGGGGCCAGGACCGCCAGGGGTCCTCTGGCCTGGTGTGTACGCAGTTTCTCAGATCAAAGCCCCCCCACAGCTATTTCAGGCCACTTTTTTAAAAAATATTTTCCAGTTTGTGTAATACAGTGTGACCTTATCATGAGATTGCAAAAAAAAAGACCTTTTCCTAGTTTTTTTTTTTTTTTTTTACAACTAATATTTTGAATTTCTGGGTTGGGTTTGACAAATTACATTTTTACCCCTTGAACAAAGCTAATAGTTTTCCACCTCGTGGTGATACCTTAATCTTACTTTAAACAAGTTAGTGTAGCATTGGTGGTCACATTTGGTTCTTTTGATTAGCAAGTTCATATTCCCATGTCATGAAGTATTTGTAAAGCATTAGGTGCGCACCATGTTCCCATCTATGAAAGTGACATATAACATTTTCTTTGTAAAGATGTACCCATTGCCAAGGTCTATTTATGTCAGCAAAAATATGTCAGCAAAAGCAAAAAACCTACAGTTAAGAAACTTTTTTTTTTAAAGTTCCCGATATATTTCCCCCAGCTTCTCTCTAGCATTTGAGCTGTCAGAAGACACTTAACGCAGTACTGGTGAGGTCACACCTGGACTCTGAAAGCATTCCTCCTGTGTGCCTGTTAAGTCACTCTTGGTGATCTCCGGTGACCCCAGAAAATTGCTCGTGAACCAGGATAAACCCTGACCCAGTTTGCGACTCTGAGTTTGAAGAACATGCTGAGATGAATTCCATACTCTCTGTGTTGCTTTTGGAATATTTCCAATGTGTGTTTTCTCATACATACGTCCATACCCTACTGCTTGAATACCTAGTGACTGCCTGCAAAATACTACACGGTGACAGTCAGCTCAGCTGGATAAAGATAACTCTTGCTGAAGGATTTTTGACACCAACTGCCATTTTTCCAGCTCTCTCTGAAATCTAAAGTCCCTTGGGCGTCTTCATAAGAACCCTGTCAAGCAGGTCAAATATAGTTGGAGCAGATAAAGTCAGATTTTAGGAACTATATTTTTGTTTTCTTTTGCCATTTTACCAGCTTCTGTGTCCAGCTTGTTTTCGCTGCTTGCTCAATCTCGTTCATTTAGGCCACAGTTTGACTGGAACATTGCCAAAATGTCCGACTCTCAACCCTTAGTGAAAATAGTAAAAGTGAAATTGCGTTCCCCATGGAGAGTATGCTTAAAAGCCCTTCTGAGTCCTGAAATTGTGATGAAAATATTCCAGTAAAGCTTTCAGAATTTCACATTGGGCCTCTCATGTTACCTGATTATATAGATGAACATTAAGTATACATGCATTCCCTTTAAAATGTCAGAAAGATATGTTTGGAGCTGATTGAGCAGATACCTGTATGGGAAGTTGTATGACATTGTCCTTCACCAAATGCCAGACAAACCACATGGCTGTGAGTACACAGCACATATGATTAGTTTGACACATTTACATACATCATTTGTATCCCTTGCATGAATACAGCAGCTGTTTTCATGCATGACCAAAGAATTAACTATCTGTCAACATGCTACACACGAGTTGCTCCTCCTTTCTCCCATTTTTCCTGTTTGTTATCCCACATTATATAATTACAGTCAGTGATGATACATAAACAGCTTTCACAATCAGCTGGGGATCTTTTACTGACTTAGCACTCAGGGGGTAATGTGAGGGGAGAAAGGAACGGGTATGTTGTTCAAGTAGGATAGTAAGTTTTTGGGCTGCTTGGGGGCGATGAACATCCGCTCCAGCTGTGTTTAGGAATCTGACAGATAGTGCACTCCATTAATTCCCTTTATTAAACCTCTGGGTCCAGGCCAAGCCAGAGAAAACGATTGCAGCTGTAACCCTTCACATGCTGGCTGGACCTTCCACTTACGGCCAGATGTGACTCTGAAAGAGTCAGAGATGGAGAGAAAGAGAGAGTGCTTTGTCTGTTTACTAGTTTCTGCATGTGCCTTTAAATGTATGTAAAACCCAGGTATAGGGCCACAATCATGCTGTTTTATGGAAGGACAGGGCATAAACGATTTCGGAAAAGTTTGGTAAATCCCATGACTTTCTGCAAAATCTGATTGTTTATATAAACTGGTGAGTTATCAGATCTCCAATTGTTTTGACATTATTGAGAGAATAGTTAAATCATAACTTGGTCACTAAATGGATTGGATATATTTGATCTACCACATGAGCAAGGCAGCAAGTTTTGGCCCAAACACCAAAGCCTTCACAAGGGCCTTGAAAATGATTCTCTTGTTGCTTGTTGGCAGTTAAATCAAAGCAGGATTATCCCTTGATGTTGTTTGAAATATTTATAAAAAGAGACAACACAAGTAGTGTCACAAATCATAAATATCAAGGAATATAAAATGTTAATTCAAACCACATTTTTTGAAGCCCAAAAGTCTTACACTCAAGAAACAGATACATTGGGGTGAAAAAAAGAAAAGGAGACATAGCTGCCATATGGAGGTATAAAATATGCCATGCAAAGGCTGCTTTTGTATATATTGCATTTTGAACATTATAGCTAAATGGCCCACAGTGACCTCAAAGAGAAGTAAAGCTATAGTGGGAGTGGGCTCAGCTCACTTCTGGGAGCCATGGAGGCTGCTCAAGAATGATTGTCCTCTGAAGCAGATCATAAATAGCAAAGAGTTCAGCAAGCACACTTCTGGGCCCCCACTAAGCCCTTTAAGCCTGTGCATTAGGCAGATGGAAAACTGAGATTATTTGCTTCTCTTTTTTGCTTTTCAATCACCACTAGATGGGTGTGTTTCGAGCTACAGTGAGTTCAAGCTCACATGGAGCTATGAGTGATGAAAACTGGTGATGGAACCAAACTAAGGAAGTGGACGGTGGAGTTTAAAACTTAGGTAAAGTTGGGGGTCTCCGTACCAGATTTTTGTTGCGCCCACTTGGGGGCTTCATGCACAGAGCATGTCTAATCCGGAGCAGCCCCTGGCCTCTTGCTTTACAGCTGATATGGGAGAAACCATAAAAAAGCGTCATCTCTGTGGTGCGTGGAGTAGGAGTGAGGTTATGGCAAGGAGCCCACACACTACAGCTATGTTTGAAAAAGCACAAACAACCCTCAACATCATGTTAGGGTGGAGACCCTTAGGAGTTGCCAGGGACACCTGGTCACTGAGTGTACAACAAGGAAAGGAGGCCAAAGTCAATAGCAGTGACAGCTCTTCATGGAGCGAAACTTCACTTGCTTTATTTGTAAAAGACTGAACACATTTTAGTGTGTTTTATATTGCCAACAATGCATTCTACAATCAGAATCAGAATCAGAATTACTTTAATAATTGATATGTTCTACAAATTTTGTAGATTTGATTTCAGATGACCACTTATCACTGTACAGATATGAAGCCAAAGGCTGGTGAATCACTCAGATCTCAAATGTGGGCATAACTCCCGAATCAAATGCACAAAGATTTGTAGTTATCAAAAATTCAATCAATGCAGCCTCATCCAAACTGATAAGGTACTGTATGTGAATCCTGATTGCTGTTTAACAAATTGCAACTCAAGCTTTATATGTATTTATTCCTTCATTACTATGATGAAATTCTTTTCTTCTTTTTGATAGCTAATGTGTCTTAAGTGATCATTAAGGGCTTCTTTTTTGTGAAGTAGGACTTTTTTGGGAACCAGGACTTTTCTGTATGGAGTTTGCATGGTCTCCCCGCGTCTGCCTGGGTTCTTTCCGGGTTTTCCGGCTTCCTCCCACCATCTAAAACGCTGCATGTTAGGTTGATTTGACATTCCAAATTGCCCTGTGGAGTGAGTGTGCGTGTTTTTTTGTCCTTGTATGTCTCTGTGTGGCCCTACAACGGACTGGCGGACCATCCAAGGTACCCTGCCTCTCGCCCACTGACCACTAGAAAAGGCTTCAGTCCTCCTGCAACCCCATTTTGGAATAAGCGGTTAAAAAATGGATGGATGGAAATATTCAAATTTAGATTTGCAATAATACAATGAGCATCAAAGTTATATATTGTTATTATAAAACAACATATGATCGAACAATGCTATTCCTGGCTGTTTCACCTGTATGTCATTAGACAGTCATCTTCTCAGAAAATCCTTGATCTTTTAAGGAAATCCAGCATTTGCCATGAAAATTCCTCATTATCTGGCACATTTATACCATTATAAATGGTTGTTACATTTTTCAAATAACAGCTATGGTGGTCTTTCTCATCTTTGATGTCTAAAAACCAAAGTTTTTTTTTTCTCAAAGCAGGTAATGCTCAGCTTGTCGAGTAAAGTCTCTTTCTGTCTGACTATTGCTGTTTCCCAGAGAACACGCAAATGTGTCTGCATTGAGTTAATATAAAGCTTTCCCCTCATGCAATCCAGTTTAAGGTTACAGTTCTCTCTATGTCTTTACTTGGAAAAAACTGAGCCATGTGTGGTTGCCTCTTTTATATTCAATCCTGACACCCCCACTCACTTTCTGTTCTCATGGACTCCTACTTAACCTTGTTACCTATTTAGACTGTACATTTTTTTGTCTTTTGAATTTTTCTTATGTGTTGGTGTTGAGTCAAATTTTGAACTTGTTTAAATCTTATAAATACAATTAAGTTGATCAATAGAGACACAAAAAAGGATTTCCTTTCTTCTTGTGGTGTCTAATAAGGTTCACACAAACCTTTAGAAACCTTCTAACATTTCTGGAAATAGATTTTGTAAATGCTTGTTAGCAAGTTAGTGTTATTGCCATAGTTGTGCCAAAATACTTGAAAGGATGCATAATCAGTTGTGCTCCCCACACAGCTATTTCCAGGAGTCTATTTAAACACAGCTGCTGCAGTTCTATGCATTTCAAATACTCCGCCCATGTTGTTCTCCCTTCTCAATCCCTGTGGCTGTCACCTCAACAACGGGCAGTCAAAGAAGTTTTTGTGCTCTCCTTGGTCATCCTAGAAAAACACCAAAAGCCCAGAGTCAAGTGCGTGATGGCCGTTAATGTAGTTTGTAGTATACATTTCTGAAATGGGCATTTGAAAATGTGTTAATAATGGTGGCAAAGTGACTGGGCCCAGTGTTGAACAGTGAGACTATTGTCTTGGCTCTCTTGGAGCCTGCTGGAGAGATTAAGCACCCAGAGAAGAGATGAGGTACAGAAAAGTGGGAGGAAGGGAGTTGCAGGGTTGATTTGAAGGGCTTGGATGGTGGTTTGTAGTGTGTTGCAGGGGAGGGAGCTCCCTCTCGCTCACTCTCTTCCTCTCCTTTTACATGAGAAGTCTGCAAGGGCAGCTGGAGGCATGCAGTGTGTTGCAGTGCTCTAGGGCCATGTGGTTTGTATTAGTGAGGACAGGGTGTCTGGCACCAGGATAGAGAGTGGGTGGTGCAGATGTAATTTAGGGTGTATATGAGGTTGAGAGGTTACAGGACATTGGGATTTTTAGATATAGAACACAATCTTACATATCGCAGTGAGAAAGAACAGGACATGTGTATATCTGTATTTAAATTCAAGCGACAGATAAGACCTAATCATACATAAACAACAAGCATATTTAACTTAAATCTCTTTGTTCAACCCTAATTCTGATGTTTGCCAGATTTCTTATCTATCTCTATCTTATCTCCTTTTAAATACTGACCGTTATCCTTGCCAAGGCCATATTAAGCGGTACTAATTAAGTCAATCCACATATTATCCATGGTCCATATCTTTTTTTTAAGAAAGCATTTTATTCACTGTATGAAAAATTTATTTAGCAATGTTTTCATTAACTTTGCTCATTTTCTCAAACACTTACATTTCTCATTGGCATATCCTTTCACTACTCATTCCATGAGGCACTATATTATTTTTTCATGAATTGTTTGCATAACATACACATGATCGAATGCAGTTTTGTACTTACACCAAGATCATGAAGAGAATGATAAAAAATTTGCTAATTCAGTTCCTTTGACTAGTGCTGTTACGATGGGCAACAGGCGGAGGCTAATGTGTCGCTGCTTTGCCCAGCTGGATCAGATGCTGATGCTGTCATCAGCAGCGGACTCTGACCTGGATAGTTCCCCGTTGGGATCTATGCAACTGCAAAACAAGGAGAAAGCCTACAGGCAAAAATTGCAAGTCTTCCAGGAAGCTCAGAGGAGACAAGCCCAGCTTGTTCAGAAGCTACAAACCAAGGTGGCTGTACAGGATTCACACAATTCCCAACCCTCTACAAATAAAAATTAAACTTCTTTTGGCTTTTTGTCATAGGTTCTTCAGTACAAGAATAAATGTGGGGAACTACAGGAACAGATACAGAACAAGACTTTGGAGTCTGAGAAGATGAGACTCATGGTACGTCTAAATGGCTGCTTTATCTTCAAGAATCAGTGTTGGTCGGATAGAAACACTCAGGACTGATAGGTCTACTCAGATTGTCTACAAGTAATTTTGTTACTCACTGCCAATCATAGTTGAATGGGCCTGAACTAACACAAAATCCAAAATACCACACAGGGAGCCAGGAATTTAGGAAAAAATAATTTCTTAACAAGGACAACAAAAGGCACACCCACAGCTTGATACAAGATTAATTAAACTGTTAAAAAAAAACTTGAAAATAACAAAACCCAAATAAACGTACTGGGACAAAGACAAGGAAATAGACCTATGGATAGGTATATGGAAATCAAGACATAACGATGGCATAATGACGTGAAGGATCAGGCACAGTGTGAAATGATTGAGAAGTTTTTATAGAAGGGTGTTAGTGGAATGAAAGCCAGGTGACTGAAAAACACAGGTGCAGGTGGTTGAATGATAACCAAAAACGGTAGGAACTGAGAAAAGTAAATTGAGACTCAGGGGGGAAAACACAGGAAATGAAGAAAGACACTAGAGTAAAACAGGAAACCAGAAACCAAGACAGACATAAAGCTACTAAAATAAAACACAGGAACTAAAGCATTGAAAACAGAACTAAGAAACAAGATTAAAAAAATCTAAACAAATCCCTGTTCATGACAGACATGGAAAAAACTAATCATCGATCGTTGTTGTTAAATATTTTGTGATTGTTCAGCTTTGTTTTAGAATGCACTAAATTCACAAAATCATTTCACCTTTTCACAAAGATCACTTAGTGTTTGACCCCAATTGTGATATGCTCAAAATCATGCCACTCAAAGGACATACAGTAGCTGAAATCTGTAATAAATATTAAATATAAATATCAAATACTTATGGACATAGATGGACTCTTCATGCAGGTAATAACTTTTGTGAATTCATTTAGATATATTTCATTGATCCAAATATTATTCTTGGCTATGTATCAACCACAGAGAGTTTAGATGAGTAGATTTTCACAGTAATTATGTTCCCTCATGAATGTCAGTTAAAAGCTAACTGGCTGCTACTGCCATATATCTAAAATTTATCAGAACACCAGTCTGAATGTATGTGTGCTCAGCTGCAGGCCAACGTAGATTCGGTTGAGCGTCAGAAGCGTGTGGAACAGGAACTGAACATTGCCATCCAAAAGAAGTTTGCTCAGCTGCAGGAGGAGCAGAGGAGGTGAGTTGTAGTCACTGGGTAGAGTTATTTCGTCCTGCCAACAAAGAAACCTGCGCAGCAGTTGTGTTTATCTATAATTTTGATATTTCACTTTGATCGTGGAAAAATGTATGGAGGTTAAAGTCTGTGAACTTGTATTGAAACAACTATGAAGCTCTGTTTAGAGTAACACAATTCAAAGCCTACTGTTTAGCTCACTGAGTTGAGCATTGGGCCCATGAACAAAGGTTCTCCTCCTATGCAGGCAGCCTGGGTTTCATTCCAGCCTATGGTAATTCCTGATTGTCCCCCCTTCTCTCTACCCCTTTTCCTGTTATACCACTAATAAGGGCCAATAGAGCCAACAAGACTTTTAAAAGTTTAATAACCCAGTTACAAACGTAATTTTGTATCTCATTTAAAAGGTACCAAGCTCTATCTACTTACACACTTTTAAATGTATTTTTGTAGTAGATCAGCCTTCACTTACAAGTTTCTTTCAGTGAATCTCTTTTTCTCTCTTTCCTTTAAGCATTGTGTTATCCCACACACGCAAACGTGGGTTTGGCTGACTCTCAGACAGATAACTGAACATAACAATGTGGCGTGCTTTACTGTAACAGGGTGTGTAGAGTGTGAGAATGATGTAAACATTTTGTAAATGACTCCTCTTGCAGATCTGGTTGACATTAAGTCTAAGTTGACACAAACAGTACAAAACTGTCACACATGTTCACCCTGAATCTGCTGCTGGCAAGAGATACTGATGTTCTATGAATGGAAGAGAAATAAGATAGCTCTGTCAAGTTTTGTGTGACTATTAAGACATGTTCTGTGTTGTTTGCAGGTGTGCCAGCCTTAGCCAAGTAAACTCTGTACTGCGGGAACAACTGGACCAAGCAGACACTGTTAACAAGGGGCTAACAGAGAGCCTTTGGAAGGCCCATGAAGATTTTGAGTTGTGTGATAAACGTCTGCGCAGAGAGCAGGAGGTGGGAAAAACCATGAAAATTAAGTGCTTGAGTCAGAAAGGCAAAAGGGAAGGCTCAAATTCTTCCCTAAGTGCACATAGATTGTGCAATTAAACTCCTGTTGGGTTCACAAGGGGTAGGAATTCCATTCATAGCCAGTTTCATCAATTCACTTGGGTTCGCTGCTCATTTCATTGCTAGGATCTTTCAGTTGTTGTTTCCTGTGAAAACATTCCAACAGCTGAGGGGGAGGAAAACTTTGTGAAAACAATCTGGCTTTCATGCTGTAAATGGGCTACATCTGTTGACTCAGGGAAATCCAATTATTTGTATGTGCCAGCGTGAGTGCAGAAGTTTCAGTATCGCATGTGTTTGACACTCACAACAAAATCAAAAGTGGAGTGTCTAAGAAACTCTTTGCACCGACACTCCACTAGTCTTCATGTCTGCTTGCGTCTTCAGACATGCGCCTTCAGGTCGAGTCGTGAACAGGCTCGTGTCAGAGCTTTGTGGCGCCAGGCAGCCTCCCTGCGGAGCATTTTCACCCAGCTAAGGGCTTTCACTGACAGGTGAGTGAGGCACAATGCCAGAATTCCTCCAGCGACTCAGGATACAACAAGAGCCCCCACCTTTCCTGTGTCTCATTCTCATGACTGCAGAAACTATCCATTGCTTGCCAAAGGATCAAAGTAGAACAGGTCATAAGGGTCACAGGTCCTGTATGCTTGTTGTTTCCTCAGGATTACACAGATAGGTTAAGGTATCTGTATTCACTCTTGAAATGATCCATTTGGACATAGCTCTTGGCTTGAAGCCTTTCTTTCCTACAATCCATGAGTAGCTTTCTTTAGTAATAATTGCCCGGCTTGTTGATAGCTTTGTCATATCAGAGACTGAAGAATAACTGGTGCCCGATCAATCTTTAAACAGGTAGATTTCTCATTAGCTTACTGACTCACAACTCATGAGTGAAGCCATCAGTTCACCCCCTTCACACATTTAACATGTTCTACATCCTTTTTGTATATAATTCTTTTCAACAGGATTCTGTCTGATATGCGTGGTGAATGTGTCACTGTGAGCCAGCAGCTACATGTTGCATGTGTGAGTGTAATGGCCAGAGTTACGGATGAGAGCACCAGCAATGGTGTGGACATGTCCATTCTAGAGATGCAGCTGAGGGGAAAGATGAAAGAAGCCTTGCAGCTTCAAATTCACTGGGATGCTGAGAAAGTTGAATTTAATTCAAGGTAAAGCTCCAAATCCGTTGATCGACCAGGTCAGTTTATAATCATGACATTTAATTAACTATTTCTTCATTAATGATTATCAGAAGCAACATTTTTAAGATATTGTTTTCTACATTATGTGAGGTAATTTAACTGACCCATACCAGAAAAAATTTTGGGCCTGAGGTCATATATATGATATTATCATTTACAAAATTCACATTCTTCTGAAAAGAAAGCTAAATCGAATCCCTGTGAAATTTAAGGACTTTAAATATTGTTACCCTACAATTGTGTTCCTTCTGAAAACTCTTGCTCTGAAATAAGAGAATCCAGACTGACTGATCAAAGCTGCAGTCTTTGTCAGTACAATTATTTTTTGCATGGAATATGATAGGGCTGATGTTCTTGCAGGTTGGGTACATGTCAATATCAGGTAGCTACACATATCCATGAAAAATTATCTCTTTTTAGAATCCTGGAATTGACCAACACCTTGAAGCACATCCAGAGCCAGAGCAATGACAAGGATGCAAGTCTTAACAGCATGCAGATCAGTTTGGACAGGATGGTAAGACTCTGGAAAGGAGCAGTTGGATGTGACAGATAGATGGGTGGTTAAGAGGACTAAATTGGCTGTAGTCTGAACCCCAGGCTTGATAAAGTCCACAACTTCCTAGTCAAGAGGGAGACTAGTCTGGAGAATGTCAGACCTACTTTACATATATCGCTTATCTGACTCAAATGGTTTCCTGCTCAGGAGTCGAGGAGAACAGAGGATAAAGTAGAAATGGAAGCACTCCGTGGAGAGATCCAGGCCTACCAAAAGATTCTATACCATATTCACCAGGTAACAAGTAAACAGTATTTTAAACAGCATCTTGTTTAATCATGAGGCTATTAACCTTTGGTTTAATCACCTCCAATACATCTCCAGTTGGTTTGCAGAGACGGTGAGGGCACTGAAACGTTTTCCTCACATCTCTATGAGCATTCTCCATTAAAAAACGCTACCCTGAATGCTGTACAGAATGCACTCTTCAGCCATGAGAAACAATCACAGGTGTCTCAACTGTACTGATATAAGAAATGACAACAAAATATTAAATTGCTAAATAGAATTGGCAAAATATCACAAACTTAATGATTTGTTCACATATAAACTGCAGGACCTTCACTCTCATTTGGAGGCAGCGTTGGTTCAAGTGGACATATTTCGTGATCGTCTACAAGCAAATCATCTTGAGAAGATAAAGATGGAGCAGACAGTCCAGGAAGTACAGAGGGAAAGACAAAAGACTGAAAAAGCTCTGGAGGAAAGCCTTAAAGAAAGCAACAATTATCTTTCCTCACTGGAGCTCATGTCCAGGTTCAACTTAATCACAGTTATACAACCACATTCGGTGTCTTTGTTTTATTTGAACTCTGACTTTCTCCATGTCACACAGTGAAAAACAAAGCCTGGAAAAGTTGCTCTTAGGGCTGCATCAGGAGGTGGACTCCCAGCGAGTTGAGCTGGAAGTCCTGCGGAGCTCATCACAGGACCTCCAGAGGAATCAGGACCTCCTAAGGCAGCAGAGGGAGGACCTGGAGATGCAGCTGGCATGCCAGTGCACCAAGGCTCAAAGAGGGTACAGATGAACACAGAGAATGGCCATTGCACATTAGAATAATCGAGAGTGCTTTTCCATGCTACATATGTTTAGAGTTTAAACCAAGAACATATGTCATGTTCCGGCCAGTAATGCACCCAGATGACATTTTAAATGAAAATGTAAATTATTTACATACTGCTCTTATGCAAGAATGATACTTTATTCTATTTCTTCAGAATTTCTTTAGCTAAAAGATTTGATTAGCTGAGAACTGGAGCAGGACATGCGATCAAGCAGCAAAAAAGGAAAAAAACAAACTCCCTTAGTGGTTTGGCCTTTGGCACTAACATTTCTCCATTTTTTCAAAGTGGAGATGGATTTCATATGAGGGATATTGTTTGTGGGACAAAGAAACAATTTTAGAGAATTACATGTTACATTTCATGTTTCAGTGATAGGAGTCTGCAGGAGCTTGAAGTTAAGCACTCAAATCTGAACAAGGAGCTTATTATGATGAAGGAAGTTTTGAGTCAAATAACTCTGCAGAAGGAGCTGTTGGAGAATGAAAAGGCTAGCCTTACAATGGCTCTAAACAAGGTAAAGTGCTTTACGTGTGGTACAGCAATCATGATTCATGAGATCTATGTTTGTCTTGATCGTTTTTATTCTCATTATATTCACTGATTATCTCTAAAGTTAGAATCCCATAGTGCCACACAGGAGTGTGCTCTGGCCAAACTACAAAATCAGGAGGCTGCCTTAAAAGATTCTCTTGCCAAAATGGCAGCCCTTAATGAGGGCTTAGCGAAAGACAAGGTGGACCTAAATCGCATTATAATGCAGGTCGGTCCCTCTTCACTTGTACAGTTAAGATGCAAAGAAAATAAAAGATGAAGAAAATATTTTGATTTCCCTTTCAGTCAGAAAGTCAAAAGGCAGAACTTGATGAACGTAGGCGGGAAGCTGAATTGCAACGAGCAGCAGCTAGAGAAGAGTCAGTACGGGTGCTAAAGGACGTTATGAATCTTACTGCTGACAAACAAGCCCTGGAGAGCTCCAACATTCAATTACAAGATATCTGCCAGAAGCTGGAAGCAGAGATGAACCTCATGCAGAAGGAGAAAGCCTGGTCTCTGGAGAGGCACTCCCAGGTCAGAGACCACTGGTCATTCACACTCTCCCTGGCTCCCAACACCTGGGAGAGCAATTTTCATGTCATGAATAGATTTCATCACTTTCATGGAGCTTGTTGTTACATTAACACATATAGGAGGTCATGGACACATCTGCCACATTGTTTTCTTTCACATGGAATATGGAGAGCAGTTTTGGCACCTCATTGTGTTTTATGAGTAACTTGGGACATAGCAAGCACGGGATATTCATGAACAAATGTGTACCGAGAAAGATAAATAGATGGACTTGTTATATCCAGTAGGGTTTTAATAAAGGTGCCAAAATATAGCACCTTTAGGATTCCCATTCTTTTTCAATAGATCTCTCTGTTTTGTCCTGAGAAGAGTTCAGATAATTCATTTCTGTTTTGTTATCTGTTCCAAGCACAAAACTGGGATATTTGTTACTCAGAGCTGAAATATTAAACACCTAAACATTTTGACAAATTCCTTTCAAACATTTTTAGATAACATATCTACAAAAATAAACCAACTTTGAATAAAACAAGGCCTGTGTGGCCTGCCCTGCATTCATAGGGCAAAAGTCCCATCCATAACATGTAATTCTTTCTTTTTCATATTTATGCAAAAAGGAGGCCCAAGGATGTAGTGCTTATATGTAGTAAATGTGAGGTAATGTCATTCAAAAATCAAATTACAATCATTGTTTGTTTTAAACACTCTGTTACTGTGAACCATTAGAAATTGCAACAGGCCGATAAATTCAGTATAGTGTGGCCATGTGTCATAAGCCATGTTGAAATCTTGATTGTATAGCGCAGAATATCAAATAGAGTTGGGGTGTTACAGTTACCAAAAATAAAAATAAAAATACAACAAGTGTTTTATTGTTGTATTATGAATTTTATGTTAGGAATAATGATTTTCCTTTAAACAATACAATGATCATCTACCATACACTCTCAATTTCATCTCGCTAAATTTTAGAAATGGCACTTGAATACTACTATTAAAGTTAAGGAAAATCCACATACACCCACTAAAATACACTTGGGTTTCGGGGAGGGAGTTTTTGCTCAGCTTAGCTGAAGCATTACAGTAGTCAGACATGGTATCAATTATCAAACTAAAAGGTAGGAACAAAGTTCATTAAAAAAAAAGGTTTTACGTTGAACTTTTTACCTGTAAGAATGAATTGTTAAGGTCACCCTCACAGAGGGATTAAAATCACATGCAAATGCACTGAATCAAATAAAATCATATTTAAATATGTTTCCACAGTAAATTATCTGCTCTTCTGGGTAGTTTCCCCAAAGTTCATCCCAAAAGAGTCCTCTCTGCATTACCTCCTTGCATTTTTTTTTAATCAGACAATTTGAAGACAGATGTTGATTAAAATTCCATAAATTGTAGATAGAGTTAGATGTTTTATTGCCATATATAGGTTTGGTGTGTCCGAGTGATTTAAATAGCAGTTGGACCAAAGTTGCAAATGTACCAATCATTCTTGTTTTGCTCAAGAAAAGTGTTGGGTTCACTATTAGTTCAGCAATTCTGGCCTTATAAATTGTAGAGATTGAATGATTCATTCTCAATTGCGGCTCCTCATGCTCCTCCAGATGGAAATGAATTAATACATTTTAAAGCTTGTATGCTGTCTTTTAAGGCATATAATAATATAGCATTGTAAAGGGGAAAGGTTTGGTAGTTTTTGTTTAGTTTTTTTCCTCTTTTGTATCTCCAGGTCGAAAGTCAGATGCAGACTCTGACAGAGGAGCTGTTTGTATCTAGGATGGAGCTTGAGGCAAAGACCACAGCTGTGGAAACAGCTGCCCGTGACAGGGAGGAGTTGGTCAAGGACAAGGCAGCTCTGGACGTCAAACTAAACTCCACAGACCGAAAGGCTTGCGGTCTCTCTCAGGAGCTGGTTTTGCTGAGGTCTGAGCATGTCTATGTGTTTGTGTGTACTTTTTGGTTTCGTTTGACCTCTGAAATATTTTGAACCAATTTGTTAGTTATTACCAGATTGTTTACAGCTAAACATTGGGGAATTTTCAAGGTTAATATAAAGGTTGAAGAATGAAACTGTAATGTTTAGGTGCAGTGTAAGGAAATAATTCTAAGTTAGCCAAACACTCAAAAGTATCATAAATCTAAAAACACAACAATGCGGCTTGCTTAAGGGCAATTGTGTACATTTTCCTTCTAGAGCATAGTCAATCTCATATAACAGGAGTCTTTACGTAATGCAGTTTTATATGGAAAATATGGTTGTAATGGATTATTGGATTTTATGACCTTCAGCGCCTTGAAGTTCAAAGGTCTTTTTTCAATAATCGAACATCTGCACTACTGTGTTCCAGAGCAGAGAAGATATCCCTGGAGAGAGCTTTATTTGAGAGCCAGGAGCATTCTGCATCTCTGGAGGTAGAGCTTGCCAGGTTGGAGGACGAGAGGCACAAACTGATGCTGGCTAACATGGCTTTGACGCGTGAGTGGCCTCCCTCCCTCAGGGACACCGCTGTTTTCCGTGCCAAGTGCCTTGACTATTTAGCCCCTTAAGCAGCCCACCAGAGATCTGTATTTCAGTTCTGAACTCTGCAACAGCTGGGCTCCAGCATCACTGGAGCTGCTTTCTCAGCTGTCCAGGGTCTCAGTACTGTACGCAAACACACGTGGATCACATAAATAATGTTAAGCTAGAATGTAAAGCTGTGAATGAGTATAACAGATTAATAAAACCAATTGAATCTTGCTGATCCTGAAAAATATCTGTTTATGAGTATTGGGTAGATAAATGTCATTAGTATCAGGTATAGTATAGTGCATTTCTCTATGCAGGTGATGCTCAGATGCACGTGGCAACTGAACAACAGCTTTCAGAAGCTGCACAACATCTGGGCGAGTTAGAGAAGAAGTTGGCTCAGGCGGAGAGAAATGCCCAGTTGATGCTGAAGAAAAATGAGCAAAATCACAGAGAGCAGCTAGAAGCTGAACGCCAGCAAAAGGTACAGCATAGGTTGGGTAACGCTCTGTGAAAAGCCAAGCCAGAGACAATGCTACATTGAGGTCAAGTCCCCGTTTGAATGCATTTTAACCCGCCAGTATCCATTACAGTGACAACACTGAGTTGACCAAAATCTGTATATTATATCTTGATAAAATATGCATTAAAGCAGTCTTACAACAGTTAACAATCCTATCTATCCTATTTTATCTATTACCCTGGTTGCTAATCAGATTTTCAAGCTATATGTCAACTATTTAGAATCAAGAGTTAGTTTTTCTTTCTGTTTTACAGGAGCAGCAGCATGCAGAGGTGATGGTTCAACAGCAGCAAGCCCAAGAACAGCTGCGGAAACAATGTGAGGAGCTGAGTGTGCACAGCCAAAAGGAGCTGCAGCAGGTGCAGGAAGAACTAACTGGGCTGCAGAGGGAGTTCAGCCAAAGACTACTGATGGCCGAGAGTGAAAAGCAGCAGGTTTGTGAAATGGTCTTTAATAATTTGCATAATTGAGTATTTTAAAAGAAATCAAGCATTAAGGAATTATCCTGCTAATATGTGTATCAAACGTGTCACCATCATTGTGATATTATATTCAATCTTAGTTCCTTTTTTCTCAAACCCCTTAAATCCACATTAACATTGTCAACTGTACAGAAATGAACCTGACATGATAGTCTATTGTGTTCAGGCTTTGTCTCAGAAGGAGGCAGAGAAGGCTATCCTTATAGAAAAGATGCAATCCCTGCAGCATGATGTGGCCACAGCAGACATGGAGATCGAACGCATGCAAAGGATGGCACTAAGCAAACAGGGGCAGGATGAGGTAAAATATCACTGGGCCTCGCTTGCCCCTTGTCCGCTTATTTATGCTTTGCAGGTAATTTACCTAATAGATTTTTGTCTTTCTTCGTTTTCAGAATGCAATTGCTGTCCTTAAATCTGAGCTGCAAAACATGCAAACTCAGTTTGAAGAGTCTCTAATCACTCATCGGAATGCAAATGATAGTCTCATGGAGCAGGTCAGAGAGTTGAACCAACAGAACGAGCAGGCTAAACAGGAGGTAGGAACAGTTTTTGTGAGTATTTCCTTTAAGATAAACATTGCGCTTGTTGCTTTAGTGAGACTTGTACAACATGTGTTGCAATTATGACTCGAACTGACCTCCATGATAAATCACAGTATATATAGTGTATGGCCAGTAGATAAATGGTAGAAGTTGTTTGTACTGTATGATCATAGAAATTAAAGGAAATTTCTGAAGTGTTTGGCTTGGCAAAGAATGGAAGAGCTCTGCTTCTAGTGTTAGCAAGAATTTGCACCAATTAGTACCAGTGTAACGGAGAGCCATTTAACATAGACCCATGTTGACATTGGCTGGTGTCAAAGAGCTGTACTAGCATCAGGGTGCCATCAGGTGCAGGAGCACACAGCCAAATCCTACAAGGAGACGTAGTGTAGTGTCCTCTCTTAATACTCTCTCTGCGCTCCTTTTCTCTGTCCTTTTTCCTGTCAAATCCACAGGAGGAAAATTTTGCTCTGTTGACCTTAATATAAACAAAGAACTGCAATTACAGACCATAATTTGGCCTAGCAATACACCTCACCGAGCCAAATGAGAGCTGTAAATCGCATCTCTTGGGGTTGCATGAGGTCAGGATTCCAGGCACAGGGTCGCCGGGTGTTTTAGTGAAATAACAAGCTCACACTCACTTAATTTAGATGTAGCTGCAGAGTAGTACTGGCTTCAACAATTCTTGATTTAAAAGCATGGATTCCTTGGAAAAGGGGGATTGTTTATCTGTGTGGGATTTTTTGGTTTCCATTAAAAAAAGAAGCAGAAATTAGGGTCACCCTGTCTTCAGGCTGTCTCCTTAGCCTTGTCAAAACATAGTCGATGAGCATGTGTGGAGCCAGTGCAGAAGAGTTTTTAGGCTTGGTCAGCCCTCCCTGCCATATATCAAGTCAAACTTCTGCAACTCATATTTGGCCACAACCCCTGCTTGTTTCCATGTTTGATTGTTTTCACTGATCGTAGCTGTGGATTCTCATGTCGGATAGTTAAAATGCAGAAGGGAGAATGTGTGACAAAGAAGTAGAGAGCAAGTTGAGATAGCGAGGATGAAAAAGTGGAGGTTATGGTCCCTGGTACCATAATATATCAAATAAAAGTTTGAGTTAACCCCTTGTGTAAATAAGCCAGAGGGAGAGTGTTTATTTTCACCCTTGCAGCAGCGAGAGGCTGGCTCCACTGGGACTCCAGGTCCCTCTCTCCCATTCATATAACACAACACTGCTGCCCTCATATTCCCTGATTTTCTCTTTCACTCCCTACACCCCTAAATCAGATAACATAAAGTATAATTGACTAGATCTGCGCTAGCTTGTTTTTTCTCACATTCGAGTTTATGAGAGGGAACCATCTTGTGTGGCCTCTAAACATAACACTCCTTCTCTTCGTTATCCTCCCTTTTTAGCTCCTCGCAATCCTTCACTTGTTCACTAGTTCATGGGGGGCTGCAGTTTTTCATGTCGATCTCTCCAAATTCTGTACTCTGTTAGCTGCAAAGAGGAGATAGGGAGAGACAGCACCTGGCTGAGTTCCCAAATGGCTCATTTCTGTGCATAGATAAGTTCAGGCCTCCCTATTTCTCTCACCACACACAGAATATTGCTATAAAACAGAATATAGGTCATAGAGTATCTTGAGATTGTGCATACAACACCTGAAATTGTTTATGTTAATCTTTAGCTTTCAAAGAGCGACAATGTCATTGTTATGTCATCTAAGTCAGTGTTACAGAAATACTTTTTCGCATTTGACAAATATCTGGACGCAAAATAAAGTTAAATAATGTTTGGTCATTTCTTTCTTTTTTAATCATTAAATCATGTAGCTAGAGGGTTTTCGTAAGCATCTGAAAGATGCAGAAGATGGATTCATAAAAGGTCAGAGAGATCTGATTGAGGCTCACAGACAGCTTCAGAGCTGTGCTCATGAGCGAGACGAGTTACGAAAAGAAGCACTGGACCTAAAACAACTGGTTGGTGATAAAACAAGAGAAAAAGAAGCCATCCAAGGGTCTAACCTAGAGCTTAGAGCATTCGTCAAAAAAGCAGAGAGTGACAACAGCAGGTATGGCTCTCACAGCAGATTATGGAGTTCCTATAAAGTTTGTTGTACTATAACAAAAAATATGTCTTTGGGACACTTTCTAGTTTGAGAAGAGCTCTGGAGGAGAAAAAACAGAGAGTGTCCATCTTGGAGGAATGTAAGGTGTCCATGCAGCAGGAGAAAACCTCCCTAAGTAGAAGTTTGAGAGAACTGGAGAAGTCTTATCTGCGGGCCCGCAGAGAGCTGCAAGAGCTTCGCAGACAGGTGAGACATTATTTTTGTCAGTGGTTTGCAATTTATTTTCAATAAAGCATGATCTTCAAATGGTACCTGCCATCTTAATGTGAACAGGTAAAAGTCCTGGAAGGCGAGAACAACCGACAGAAACAGGAACTAGGGGAATTGCAGGCTCGAGGATGTCAGGAGGAGCAGAAGGAGGAGGAGGCACGTCTTGAGGCTTTCACTCTCAGGCAGAGATTGCTGGAGTGTGAGGCTTGCAGAGAAGCAGCACTAAATGAGGTAGAAGGCCTCCAGGAATGACTCTGTTATGAACATGCTAGAGCAAACAATCCTCCTTGGCTTAAATACTTTAGAAATACTTGACATTCTCATACAAAGACTGAGCATGAACCATAACATATAAAACATTTAAACACTCATTATTGTTTTTAAAGAGCTGTTCACTAAATACAATTGAGCAACAGCACAAAACATCCCTTCACATTCTTACTCATAGAGTACAAATGTTAGTTTGCTTGATAATTTAGCAAAATATATGAAAAAATATCTCTCTCATCCAGTACTATTTAATTAAGCATTTTGTATTTCGTAATATTTTGTATTTTCTCTCTACGGTAATAGTTGTGTAACTGAGTTCATGAGTGTGGAAGCAGGCTTCTCGGAAATAATTACTCATAGTTAGCAATCATTAGAAGCCTAAATAATGCATCAGTTTTTCAAAAAGCTATGGGTCTACATGGGTTTACCTACATTTTTATGACCCTATCAAATAATAAGCATCATATTCTGAAGGAAGGAAAGACCAGAAGAAGTAAAAAAAAGAGTTAGTTGGCCATATATTATATTGTGTTATCTTATATTGTTTAATGCCTGTAACTCCTTAAAAGATAAGAATCATTCAAATAGAATTGTGCTCTTATTACAACAAAATGTTATTCAATGCTGTCACGTAAATGCAGTTTTCAATGTACCTTATCAAGAGCCCAAACTAACGAGGTAGTTTTCAGAAAGTTTCGAGCTTTTAATCGTGCTTTTTTGATATGCCGCCTACAACGGGACACGCTGCCGTTGTTTACTCTGGGGAACAGCTGATCGAAAATCATTTCCCTCTGGGATTATTAAAGTATTTCTGATTCTGATTCTGATTCTGAAAAGTGTTGAAGATTATGGGTAATTACATGATGCATAACAGACCACAAATATTAACGGTATACCAATTAATCTATTGTATCATAAATGTTGTACAGAAGTGTAGAAAGTTTTCTTTGCATATTTGCACAGGTTGCAGGTCTTCAGTGTTGTGTGAAGGAAATGGAAACAGCCAAACAACAGAGCCAAGAGCTGCTACAGGAAAAGGTGTCTTATCAGCATCAGAGTAACCAGATGCATGAAGAAGCCACTGCTAAGCTGGAGGCAGACCTAGAAAATTCTAAAATCGAGGTCAAGGATCTCACTGTTCAGATTGGTGTCGCTAACAACAAGGCCCAAAACCTTGAAAAACAGCTAGATCTAAGTGATGCCAAATGCAGGCACCTGGAGCACCATCTGGCCAGACTGTACACAGCTCTACACCAAACCTTTGGCATCAACCACACAAGGCTCTTTGACAAACCAGGACCACAAAGACGGTCTCTATCGCCCTTGAAAAGGTGCTCGGAAGTGAAAGGTGAAACTTGGATTTTTTTGATAATAGGACTTCTCCTAAGTGGGGAAATGATTGCTGGCCTTGATGTTGAACTAAAAAAGTGGGATCTGTTTTTTTAAGGGAGAGACAGTGTAACAGAGCTATCCATGTTGACTTTGCGACATGGTGAAGATGAGGAATGGAACGTGGACGCTGTGAGCACAGCCATCCAGAAATTCGTCCAGGAATTTAGGAATACACAAAGAGATAGGGTATAAATAAAGTTCTTAAAAACTTAATTGAAATGCCGTAACAACTAATTGGCTAACAATTGAAAATTTTACTTTTATTTCTTCAGGATGAAGCCAAGGCTCAGATAGTCAGTCTGAGTCAACATGTTTCAACATTAAAAGACTCTCAGGATAAGTTGAGAATGCAGCTGCTGCAAGTAAACAAGTCCTTGAAACAATCGGAAGACGGTGAGAAAGCCAGTGTTTTTTTTTCAGTGCACACAAAGCATTAGTTTTTAATGTTTTACATTGATGTGTTTTTATGCTCCTTAAGGAAAACAAAAATTGGCAGAAGAGTTGAAAGAGGCACAGACTTCCCATTCCATACTGCAAGATGTAATAAACCGTACTGACATGGAGAAGAGAAGTCTTGAGAAAGAGTTGGTTCAACTCAGGACTAGTCTGCATTCTTCTCAGACTGAATCTATAACACTACAGGTATGTAAAAGCCAAAGCCTTATAGAAGAGAAGACCACACTGCATCTTTGGTAAGACTGAAAAAGATCCTTTCCTAATTCCTTATTATAGAACAAGTTGGACATCTTACAAAGGTTAGAATCTTGTGCAAACCTGGAAAAGCTTAAGCTCAAAGAGTCTCTGGAGGAAGCAGAAAGCAAAGCGAACCGTATCGAGCTCTACCAATGCACCCTTGAGGGTGAGTTGCAGAGGACTCAGCTGAGAGCAGCAGAGCTGGAAGTGGAGGCTGGGGCCCTGCAGGAGAGACTGAAAGACATGAGGAGAAAACTGAGTAAAAGTGAGAACCAATGTGCTGTGCTAAGGGTCAGCGAGGAGAGGCTTGCCACTTCTCTGGCTAGGGCCGAGAGGCATGAGAGCCAGCTGAGGGAGCAGAATAAAAAACTTTCAAGCACTGTCTGTAACAACGTGACCAATGCTGAAGGTCTACAGGAGCAGTTAACACAGCTGCAAACGGCCCTGACTGCCAGTGAGCAGGACCGAAGGTTGTTGCAGGTAGGTCCAATAAACAAAAAAGTTCAACTCCTCTCATAACTAAATCAATTAGTCAAGCTTAAAGTTTGAATGAAATTGATTGAAAGCCATTCATTTGTAGCTCTTTTATCCTATCAGTTCCACTGTATTTGCATTTTCCCTTGCGTCTCTGGCTTTCCAGATGTGCCTCAAAATCTTTTTTAGCATAAATGTTCTTATTTGTTGATTTTCTCAGTGATAGGAAGATCCCTTCCCCTGTATAATTGCCTGAGTGTTTGTACACATAGGAACATCTGGATAAAACACGAGACGCTCTCTCAGAGAAGAAGAGGCAGAACCATACGCTCACCGTTCAGAGTCAGAACTTTCAAAGAGCACAGGAGGACTTGGAGCTTAAACTTTCTGAGCTGGAGAAACATAACAGGACACTGAGGGAGGTGAGTCACACCACTGAAGTGTAAGTAAATAAGGGTACAAAGGTTGAAGCACTGTTTTGATGAAACATTGATTGACTGTGCCCCAGAGCCTGAAGCAACAGCAGGAGGCTGAACTGCAAACTTCCCAGCAGCTGCAGAGAGACAAAGAAGAACTCCAAGAAAAGCTCTGCGATCTGCAGAGCTCTTTGCGAAAGCTTCAGAATGAGAGAGGGGCGTTGGAGAAGGTACTGGCACGTATCGGTAAAGACAAGTCTGCTCTCAGAAAGACCCTAGAGAAGGTGAGATTAACTGCCTGCAGTGCACTTTAATACACAAGTTTGGCCTATTGAAAAATAATGTTCTATATTTCTCAAAAGTCCAAGAACTCCAAAACCTTAAATTGTTTTGGTCAGTGGATTTAAAAATAATCTCTGTGCTGAATATGAAGTCAAACATCTGAATTATATGAGGGAACCAAACCACAATGAGCTTTGACTGCAATTAAAGCATCATAAAATCAATTCTACAACTGCTGGAAGCTGTTGCACAGAAATCAGCCAGGACTGAAATAATATGCCTGATGTTCATGGACTTGCTGCTACGTCCTGAACCAAGCAGAGACATACAGCTGCTGAGGCACTGAGACACATAATTGAGCAGTTACATTAATCTTTGCTGGAAATTATTTGAATAATTTGCCGCTTTATTATTCTATAATTACAACATCCTTTATTTTCTACATTGCACAAAGTGACCTGAAATTGACAGAGAAATGTTACTGGTTTGTGAGATGCAGACGGCTCTGTGATTGCTTTTTTGAAACAAGCATTACAAAAATACATTTACACCACCACCTGTCACCTTTTGTGCTGTCAGGTGGAGATGGAGAGGTTGAGGAAGGAGGAGGAGGCAGCATTTGCTGCCAGGGAGAGAACGCTGTTGGAGCAGAGAGTCTGCAGCCTGGAACAGGAGCTAGCTGCCAAACAGGAAATGCTGGAGACTATGCAGGTGCAAAGTTCTAGGATCAGAGGGCAGAACTCTAGAGGACACGTTAATTAAAATTAGTTAATGTTGAGTGGTAATCACACATATTTATTCATATGGCATCCTTCTTGAACACGACACAAGTAAACATATGAACTTAACCAATGTTGCATGGCAAGATGAACAAGGAATAGAATTTTTGGGGATAAATTTGAACCTTGCCATAAATTTGGAGAACTTGCATTTGCTTTTTCACATCAAAGAAATATAAAAGCTGCCTTCCATTAACTTGTTTTTTATTGGCTGCAACAGAGTTAAGATCTGTGTTGTCCTAATGCTCAAATGCTGAATACAGCTGAGACACATCATAAGAATGTCCTGACCTTTAACGTTTTCTACTGCTGTATTTTCAGTTATGTAAACCTCAAATGAAACTTCCCTCAGGGCAAAATCTCCCAGTTGGATCACTCTCATGCACAGTGCCTCCTGGAGGTGACTACCTGTCATCACCGAGTTTTGGATGTAGAAACAGATGGTTCGAGCGACAGCCAGCTTCAAGCACAGTTGGCTATAGAGAACAGGCAGAGGGCTCATAGGGTTAAATGCGTGGACAAGCAGGTATCATAGTAAAAAAAAATTCCTGAAAAGGTGGGTTTAATTTTACAAATGAGTTTGTTTTCTTCGCTCTTTGACTTTAAAAGACTCTCAAAGAGCAGCTGGATCAGGAGAGGCGAGAGGCCTGTTTTAGTCAAATGCTTCAGCCTGGTGTGTAGGCAGTGAAGTATGAGGCACATCTGTATACTAACCTTGCTGTCCTCCCTGGCAGCTTCCCAAATGCTGCGTGTCTTAAGTTACATTCTCACTTTGGATGCATACTAAACACGCGCCCAATGCTTTTGCACCCACCCTGCACATGTGCACACCGGATTACATTAATCGGCTGGAAAAGCGAACAACAACAACAAACAATGACTGTTTTGTTCAAAGGTGGGCAGGATGTGCTCATTTGTTTTTTAAGATTTCCAGTGGCTCACTACTTTCCCTGTCAGATTTTCCTGTATTATGTTTGAGGAAATAATGTCATGAACGTTTTCATCAGCTTGGCTTTCTTTTTCTTTTACAATTGGTGATGCTGTCATTTGTATTATCAATCATGCACTTGCTATTTATGTGCTCATCAATATATATTATGCCATGATATTTAATTGTTTGTGTGTTTTAATCATATTATACGGGCACATTTGTAAAAGAAAAGAGATCCGTATGTTTAGATTGTCAACTAATTCTGATTGATTTTGAAATATCACGAAAAATCTCATAAATAAATATGCTATGTACTGTACTATATCTGATTTTCCTAATGTTGGTGGGTCCAATATTTCTGATAATTTTCAATAAAACTGAGTCCATCTATATGCAGCTACACAGTCTTCATTTTTACAGAATAAATGACAATTACTCTGCTTCCAGCAAAACCTTGTCACCAAAACATTTCTATGAGGTTTTACAGAATAAATGACAATTACTCTGCTTCCAGCAAAACCTTGTCACCAAAACATTTCTATGAGGTTTGTAAATGGAATTCCTTCTCTTTCGGATTTACTGTTGCACGTGTGAGATTATCATAGAGGATGGTACTGTTTATTCTTATTTCTTTAAAGATTGTTTCAGATATGAATATGTGGTGACTTTGGGCATGTTTTTTATATCACCTGCACTACCTTTCATTTAACCTCTTACAACCATATTTTCTGTTCACATTTTTAGATCACAGCAAAGCATTCCTTGGTAACTGTACACAGAAACAGTTCCACCAAAAGAGGGGAAACTTGTCAGAGTTTCTTTAAAGCAGCTCTTTGATTATCATAGGTCCGCCCAGTGGTTATCCTATTACCAGCCTCTTCTTCACTATTGGCTGGAAGGAGCTAATTATGCAAGGTAGTGAATCCCTGTGGGGGAGGTGGGGCCAAAGCTGAAAGAGTTCCTTTGGCAAGCAGAATAGAGCTTTTATTGAGGATATTTCTAAGCTGACCATCAGGGACCAAATAACTGGATTGTTTGAAAAAAAAAAAACATCTCAGCTGAATCACGCTGCTCCCCCCTCTTTCATTCCTTCCCTCGTTTCATTTCAGTGAGACGGAGTGTAGCTCATGCAGTGCCCGGCAGCAAGCAGAATGCAAGGAATCCACAGTATTACCTTGTCTAACAGTAGAAACCACGCTCGCTGCTAAAGGACAAGTGAGGAGAGACAGGGGCAGAACCAGGAAAGGATTCCAGTTTCTGCAGCTGAGAGAAGGAACGCACGGTCTTGTCCTGTTCTGCTCTGCACTTGTTGCCTGAGGTGTGTGTGCTCCTCCCTCCCTTCCGCAGTGCCTGCTGTCAGCTCCATCCCTGGGTGGCTGAGGCCATGGTGCTGGGTCTGCGAGCCCTGCTGTCCTGCTTCTGCACCCTTATCTCCTTGAACCTGCTGCCCAGGGTGGAACTTGCCGTGCCCTTGGAGGACTTCTACCCCTTTGGCCAGGAGAAAGGGGATACCCTGACCATTGCTCAGGACGATGGAGGTTCCGGGCTCCAGAAGATCTCTGTTGCCTTCCCCTTTTTTGGAGACAGGCACACAGGGCTTTACGTGAGTACTGAAGTGTTTTTTGGCTTTTTTTTTTTTTGCTGAGGTGTATGATGTTGAAAGATTGAAAAATGTTATGCATCATATTAATATTAATGTGTGTGCATGCACTGACATGGTGTGAACATAGTGTGAGATTTGGTAGACACACAGTTAATACACTGAAGTTCCTTTTGAGAGTTTGTAAATGTTCATGTGCTCTTGTGTACTCTGCTATGTAATCTCAGTTGTAGAATATTATGTGTTCCCCTTACGGGTGGCATCATAATCCATCCATCCATCCATCCATTATCAATACCGCTTATTCCCTCATGGGGTCGCGGGGGGAACTGGAGCCTATCCCAGTGGTCAACGGGCGAGAGGCAGGGTACACCCTGGACAGTCCGCCAGTCCATCGCAGGGCCACACACAGAGACACACAAGGACAAACAACCACTCACACTCACATTCACTCCTAAGGGCAATTTCCCCAATCTCCAATCCACCTAACATGCAGGTTTTTGGACTGTGGGAGGAAGCCGGAGAACCCGGAGAGAACCCACGCAGACACAGGGAGAACATGCAAACTCCACCCAGAAAGGTCCTGGTTCCCCCGGGATTCGAACCCAGAACCCTCTTGCTGGGAGGCGACAGTGCTAACCACCACACCACCGTGCCGCCCGCATCATAATCCTCTCTGGCTTTTTCTCTTTACTTCACATCTGCACTTCCTACACTCAAAGAGCGGAGAGCTCCCCACTCCACAAGGGAACTGTGAAAGACAAACCACTTGCGTAACAGTGGTAACTCTCGTTAGTATAAATCTACAAAGAGCTGTTTAAGGAAATGACAGTTTGTGTTTTTGCTGCTGCCGGAGCATCTGTGAGCTGTTCTTTTTCACAAGAAGTGGGAGTGGGGAGAAAATATGCAGAGAGAGAAACAGTGCTCATTGGAGGAAGCCAAATGGTTTGACAAGGATTTTCGCGCACCACAGTGGAACACCCTTTGATCTGCCTTTGTCATGTATTGGGTTCAGTTCCAGCGCATGGAAAGACAGAACTCCCTTAAATCAACACCACCTGTTGTGGTTATGCATCCACGCTTGCTCTCTGAATGTCTCCTTCCTCACTTGGAGCCTGCCTTCCTCTTTCTCTGCTTGGGCTGAGAGCAGGAGAGGCTGAGGAACCATGGCAACAATGGGCAAGGTCAAAGGTTGTCTTTCTAATCTAAGATAGAAATTTGCGCCAATGTGTGTCAGGCCTGACTTGCAGTGAAGAAATATTTCAAACTTTTCTGCAACAAACAGTGAGTGTTTATAACTATAGTGTTTGAACTCTTTCAAGTCAAAATTGTTTGTGTAAAGCTAATTTATCCTCTTGGTTTTGCAAAAAAATCCCTGTTAGTAATGCAGATACTTAATTGTCTAATTAGGCAAAATAAAAACTTCCTCTGTTTGCTTTACTTGTGGATCACAGATTGATTCATTGGCTGAGACAGATTAAAATTTAGGTACTTAAAATTTTAACGAGCAATGGACGGGTGACCTGTCCAGGGTCTACCGCGCCTCTCACCCGTTGTCAGCTGGGATATGCTCCAACCCCCCCCCCGCGACCACATTCAGAATAAGGTGTATAGAAAATGAGTGCTGTCGTAGAGGTCATGTGATATCCTGTATCTTCCACTGCATTTCATTGAGTGAGATATTCTGGCAGGCTCTTGAAATTGTAGTCTTGCTCTTTTTAAATGGCTCACCTGAATCCATCAAACGCCTGCTGTAAATTGAGCAGGCCACAGGGGGCTATTTGCTGCCAGAGATCTACTTTGAATAGGTAATGTTAAGTACTTAGAGGGAAATTTGTATCAATAATTCCTCCCAGGACTTGGTTCCAAGCTTCCAGGCTGCTGCCACATGGAAGCTGTCGAAGCAAACAGATTTTGGACCACGCCTATGTGTGTGTGTGAGCTGTCTTTTTTCATAATCATTACCAAATCCCTATGAGCAGAGCACATGCTGTGTTATTTTTTTGAACCTTTGTCCCCTTCTAAAACAAAACGTCTTATTTTCAACAGTTGCCATCAACAAAAACAGCTGTAAATGTCAGATCTAGCGTAGCCACACAGCACATGGTAACAGTGTTTTAATGTCACTTTGAAATCCCACCATGAACCTGGGTCTTACCCAACTTCCAGTCCTATTTATGCTTCATGGTAACTAGGCTGTCCCTCTGTTATGGTTTGTATCTGGGAGTTTTCTCATGTTGCTGGGATCTCTCCTCCATCTCCTCCCCCTCCTCTGTGTCCTCCCTCCCCTTCCTCCCACGCCTCAGATAGCATGGCAGGGGTCTTCCCCCTGGAACTGTCCAGCTGCTTTATCTGAGAAATGACCGATCACTTTAACAGAACACAGATGTATCTGCAAGGGATCTTAAAGAGCTTCCAAACAACGCAGTTCACAGATCAACTTCTCCTTGGATGGCTGGTGTAAAGAACATGATTGTGGACATCCAGAGTCCGACAGGAAAGAACACAACTTTAACAGCAGTTTTTTTTGTACAGTGGAAAAACTGTATCGGTCATTCAGTAGTATTATAAACAAATGCATTTCATGCATTTCCTCCGAAAAGCCAGGAACAGTGTGATTACACTCTTTACAGATTACGCATCTGCAATTGCTCGTTTGGCGTTCTAAAAAGACATAACACTTTTTGCAATTTCATTTAGTCCATTTCACTCAGCGGTCATATTCTTTAATTCTTTGTACTCAGTATGTGTGTTTCTTTTTTGTTATACATATGCGGGATGAAAGGCATGACAGAGAAGCACTGCAGCAGCAATGCAACAGCAGAATTATCTTTATAAGCATATACTAACAAAACATTTTTCTACAAGCCTCAAGTCTCCAACTTAACGGTACCCTTTATGACACAGCATGACTTCTGAAATATCCTTTCATCTCCGCCAGACAGTTGGACGAGGAGTTTTTCAACCCTTTTAACTGTATTCTTCACACCTAAAGCTACATTTTCTTCACGGAAACTGAAGATTAGAAGTCTTTTTGCAAGTTGTCTGTTTGTAAAGGGGACTGGATACAGATTACTTTAGCTAATAATTAAAGTAGACTATGGAAAACTTATCCACTCAACCTAAAAAATATCAAGTAAACAATGTGTACACATTATGGAAATGTCTAAGGCTTTGTCCACTCTGGAATGAACACAGCACTGTTTTAATGTTTCAAACAAAGAACATGGAAAATGTTGTTTGTATGAATTTCATTTGAATAAAAAACACTTTTCCGGCTATTTAGTATGGCAGATTTTGTTATGACATTTCAGTGGAAGAGGGAACAATTGTAAGAATTCTAAGAATGATTGTAATTGTAACTGTGAAAGTTATAGCTCAAAATCCCCAGTAAACATAAACAGAGTCACAAACTGAATGATTTGTTATGGCTGTTAAAGTCTCCTGAGTCATCTCAAAATCTCACAGAAGTAGAAGCCTTTTATGGAAGCCTTTATTGTTTTTAAATCATCACATAATATTGCATTAGCTTTCATTTCAGACTTCTCAATAAGTTATTTGCAGTGACAGAAATATTTATTTGGGGCTTTTAAACTTTTACACATCCCCATATGCAATATTAGCCACATTTAAGTTACTTCACACATTTGTATAGAGGATAAATGGCCTTAATCTAAACTCTTTGAAAAAAGGGAAAGCCAAAGCTGAGGAGGTACAGGTCAAATTCAGAGATCGTAGACTGTAGTCCCTTCTTTTGGTCTTGTTAAATGATTGGACAAGCTTGTAGCTGTGAAACCTCCATCTTTGACAAGGAAAACTAATGTTTTCCTGAGCTGATCCTTGGGCACCCTTTTCATTTAAGGCTTTGCTTTGGCTTGACTTAAGCCAGGAGAAAGTTTATTTTGCTCCATAAATTGCTTGGCTCGAAAGAAAACCACCCAAGCAAAATCCTGGATGTATCCGGTGAAGAATTCCCCAAAAAACATAAGTGAGGGTGTTGCAGAGCGAAGTGGCACCACTGAAAGGAAGAAAAAGAAATATATGGAGAGAGATGTTTATTACAGAGTTGACTGATGGCACCTCTCTCCCCTGTGATTCTGACCTTCGTCATGTTACAGAATAACGCAAGGCAGCTCTGAACCCATTCACTTTCCCACATAAGTGTGATGCAGAGCCGCCCCTCACTAGATGTCATATACTGGTAATACCCTGGTGGGAATCCACAAGGATAAGGAAGCAAAATGTTCCAAATTCAGTTTCAGTTTCTCTAAGGTTATAGCCATGTCAAAATAGCCTCAAAACGTTATTAGAAGAAAAAAATACATGTTTAAAGATTTCCAGATGCTACAAGAAATTGTATTAGGCCACTAAACATATTCCATTATTGGAATATAAATGTTATTTAGTGCTCATGATTTCCTACACGAATTCTAGAGTAAGATGGGTGACTTCCAGACCACTACCAGCACAGGTCTCTCATTGTATGGCATGTGTGTATGGGAGTTTTATATTTCATGTACATCCATTCAGTGATCCAACCCTGTGCCCTTGCTCTTGTTTTTCTCCTGGTATCAGATGGCGCTCTGGCTGACCCCCGAGCCCTGCCCCTGTAGACGGTTGTCTTCCGTCCCACATTGGCCACATTCTCACCACATCACGCTGATTCAGAGGGGAAGACTGTGGTTGGGCAATTAACTGAGCCCCCGTGCTGTGCCAAGCAAAACTTCCTCTGCTGTTTTTACAGCAAAGTCCTTCAAATTATGGTTTTCATGCATGCATGGAGCAGAGCTCAGCCATCTGATGTTGCTTTGTCATTGTCACATGCCACTCAGCTTGAATGTGAAAAATGGACACAGAGTAGAGTATAGGACAAGTGGGATTAGTGCCAGTTATAGCAGACAGCCTTCCCATGCTGACAATACACCAAAACAATGCATGAAGGGAAGTTTTTCGTGGGTATGAAAAGCCATTCAACTCTTCTGCCTGTTGTGCTTTCCCCTCTATTTTCGTTTAGCAGATACTTTTTCTATTTTTTTAGAATCCCCATATATATATACAGTATGCATATATAGAATCTCACAGTCACACCCATGCTGTTATTATTACTCAGTCATTTTTTATAGTAGTTTATTGTCCCCATATAAATAATCAGAAAGCTGTGTAAATGAAATACATCAATAAGTGTCACATACTTACTGCATACTTTGGAGACCATTTAGGAGCTAAATGTCGGTAATGGACATTTGCCAGCTAATTTTCAAAATTAATGTTATCGTATTGTTGACATTTGGCCTTTGTTGGATGAGTAAATATGTCATTGATATGTGAGGCATACACCTCAAAGCTGAAATAGTTGTGTTTGAGATTAATTAAAAGCTAGATGAAAAATAAATCTTTTAAATTATTATTTTTTATTTGTATGGTTAACGACTGTTTTGATTAATGTAAAAATAATCTTAGAAATTCTTATTTCAAATTGTTGATGTGTCTAAGAAATAGTTCAGTCTCAAACTGTAATTATGTTGCACTGAGAAAACAAAACTCAAGCCAATATAAGGAACATCTACCCATTTTTTATTTATTTTCAACTGAATGACTGATCATTCAAATTTCAATTAATAGTTTAGGACTTACATTTCATTCCTTTTAAAATAAATTTTATGAAGGCTGATATTCCACCATGCAATGCTTGAAAACTGTGCCAGTCTTTGTGTGGCTTTGCACACGGAGAGGATAGACTTTGATTACATTACTTTTAGACAGACATCTTGAGATTTAAAGACCGCCAACTGGTGGACTGTGCATTTGCATGAGTAGCAAAAACCAGGTTTTCACAGCTGCGTATCAAGAGAAATAAAGTTAGCGTCTGTTTGCAAAGGAGGAACTGTAAACATCCATCATGACACATTTCGCTGCCCGATGCTAGAGTATATACTGTGAGGTCAGAGCACTGTTTGTCCACATTTATGTGTCCTCTGCAGTGCTCCCGCTCTAACCCCACCTAATCCTATGAACAAGTCACAGTGGTTTAGTCTATGTGTTTTATGGAGGTGTTTAACTCCACATATATTTCTTCCTCAGGTGAACAACAATGGTCTTGTGTCTTTCCTGAGGGAAGTGTCTCAGTTCACACCCGTAGCTTTTCCAATCGCCGGGGACAGAAGGGTTGTGGCACCATTTTGGGCTGATGTTGACAACCGTCGAGCCGGGACTGTGTTCTACAGAGAGAGCCTTGATACTTCAATCCTGACCAGGGCCTCCAGTGATGTCAGGACATATTTTACAGAGTTTCCCAACTTCAACGCAACATGGGTCCTCATCTCTACATGGCATCAAGTTACTTTCTTTGGGGGAAACTCCCAAACGCCGGTACAAACTAACATTTTACTGTTGTTCTACCGCTATGGTGGCTTCTCGCTGTGCAATGTATCTTTAACTCCTTCATCAATGACAGGCAGTGTTTTTTTCTTAGTGATACCACTAAATTGATTTTAAAACATTATATTCTTAAATTTTCAAACAAAGATTTTTATTTGAAGGGAAAATTAATATCCACACAGAAATGCTAATAACAATTGGTAAGTCACATGATACAGTAGACTGGCTGATCTTTGACCTCATGATGTTGCCAGAGAATCTGAAAGAGTTACCATAAACAATTCCAGCTATTCAAATTCATGGGATTTATCATAGGAGCAAAAAGTAGGCAAAATTTTAAATCATACACTTAAATAATAGAAAAACTTTATCCACTTCTAAATTACACTTTGCAATTTTAATATCTACTGAAATTACTTATATTTAAATATGGCAACCACTTGATATGGCAAATGAATTGCTCCTTCAGTAATTATGAAATCATAAAATACTAATTGAGCAATCTCACTAAAACCCAATTATTATAATTGATAGTTCTCAAAATAGTTAATATAATAAATTTAAAAAATCAGGGAAACAAGGTAATCATAGACATGTGGGTTGGCTGGATTAGTCAGTATTTACACAAATTATAAAAAATGTTGGTATTTTTTTATTTCTTACAGTAACATTTCTGACAGTCAAGAAACTTTCCTTTTTTTAAACTTATTTTTTAACATGTAAGCTCTTTTTAATTTAATGTATTATTTTCAAATAAATGTGTCTTTATATGCTTTAGTCTAACAAATAGTAGCATGGAGCTATGTTGCTGGCTTCATTTGACTGTGATGTCTGATCCAACAAAATCAAATATAATATAAGATATATATCTTGATTGAAACAAAATCCCCGACTAGAATGGAGCTGACGTCTTTCTGAGTTATAAAAGTAGAAATAACTTGAATAACTTGAAGCTATGGTTGATGTTTGGTTTAAAAGTAAGCCTAAGAAAAATCTAGCATTTTTCCAGCATGATTAAGTGTGTATTATAAATATGAAGAATATATTCACACCTACATAATGAAATGTATCACTAAAATTACTACAAATCAAAATGTGGTTTCACCAGGGTTGGTCTTCCTTTGCACAGGTCAACACTTTCCAAGTGGTGCTCATTACAGATGGAGAGCTTTCCTTCACCATATTCCAGTACAACAGCATCACTTGGACAACAGGCATGCATGCCAGCAGTGGCGGAAACATGACTGGGCTGGGAGGGATTGCAGCGCAGGTAAGACCATACTATCATGTTAGTCAGGACGTGCAGGAGGATTTGCTCCAATGTCACAATTGGTAACTTTAACTTCAGCCATCTTTTGTAACGTCTGCCTCTTCCCAGGCAGGGTTCAATGCTGGCGATGGCATGCGCTATTTCAACATCCCTGGCTCTCGCACCGCTGATGTAGTAAATGTGGAGGAGACGACCAACGTGGGCTACCCAGGCAGATGGGTCTTTCGTATAGATGACGCTCATGTGGAAGTGGGTGGCTGCAATAACTCTGGTGAGAGCTGTTCGTAACAGAGTTGCCTGCCAAATGCTCTCCGATTCCTTAATATTGGTGTTTCTGTGCTTCCTTTTACTCTGACATCTTTCTCCAGCATCAGTATGCCCTCATCTGCGCCCTTGCCTGAATGGAGGCCAGTGCATTGATGACTGCATTACAGGCAACCCCTCTTTCACTTGCTCCTGCTTGGCTGGCTTCACCGGCCGACGATGCCAGATTGGTGAGTTATGATTGACACCAGGCACTGTGGATCCTGTGCATGTTTGCTTGTCTACATACAATTAGCCAGGAAACATTTTGTCAACTTGTCAAGAAAATACTAGATTTCACAGGCGTGCTCTCCCTGTGTCTGCATGGATTCCCTCCTGATACTCTGGCTTCTTCTCACCATCCAAAAATATACATCCAGACACAGGGAGAACATGCAAACTCCACACAGTCCCCTAGGGATTCAAATTGGGAACCCTGTTGCTATGAGGTTACCACTGTGTCACCCCCAAAAATATACATGTTAGGTTAATGGAACACTTTAAATTCCTTCTTGGAGTTATATTGTGTATGTGTGGATTGGCCGCACACAGCTCTACCAGCAACAAGCGTTATATAGATTTGGATGGATACATTTCACCAGGCTTTCTAAAGGAACACCTGAGAATTTCCTTAATACCCATACAAGTTTCATGCCAATCTAATATGCTCTCCTTGGTCTTTGGCCCTATTAACAGACCAGTTATTTCCTTGTAATTAAAGATATACTGCCTCCTTTGTGTTTGTCCCTGTCACTGCAGATGTTGATGAATGTGCCTCAAATCCATGCCAGAACGAAGGGACTTGTAAAGATCAGATTAATAGTTTCACCTGTGAGTGTCGTCCTGGATACACTGGGATTCACTGTGAAACAGGTACAGTAGTGCACAGGCTTAAGATGTAATCTTCTTGCGATCACATTTTCATTTCCTCTTTTTCTCCTCCGAGAGGGCTCTTTGCGGCTTTAGCTTCATGGCGATGTTACCGAATATGATGGCAAAGTCAGGCTTGAAGTAAAAGCTGGAAATTTAAATGGAGGACATTTCTTTTAGTTTTTGTTGTGTAAACAGTGATAGTTTTGTTTTTGAAAAACGCAGTGGCACCTAAAGTAATTACTTCACCTTTAATTAAATTGAATTAAACTGTTAAAAAGCAGTGTCTAGGCCCTTGAAATACACAAATATGATATGATACAAAGAAATATGTTTACTTCAGACATTTTTGAAAAAATGGATGGAAGGATGGATTTTTTTTCAAATTCCTCATATTACTTACTCTGATTAATTAAAAAATATTGTCCTTGTTAAAAAACTTTTCACACACATGCACAACAGAAATCTTTTAAAACATTTTATTTCAGCCTCTCTAAAACCTCTGTGCCTATTCCCACAGTCCAGCCTGGGGAGATTTATCAAACCTCTTCTAATACCTTTCGCAGCCAGCAACACATACTTGCAGAGTGAGGGGAGCTGTGCGGCGGATATATTAATCAGCTGAGTAAATATTCCACGAGTGTGTGTGTCTCTCTCTCTGTGCGTGTGTTACAGACATTGATGAGTGTGAAGACAGGCCATGCCTTAACAACGCGTCGTGTGTACAAGGCACCGGCAGTTTCACCTGTGTGTGTGTGCCGGGTTACACTGGTGTCTTGTGTGAGACAGGTGAGCAAAGCTCACAATTCTCTCTCCTGAGGAAATATTTTCTACTGCTTTCTACATCAAAACTCCATTTTTTTGGCAGATGTGCCTGTCAGAAGAGTTTCCCAGTCTAGCTAGACAAATGGGTTATGCTTGAAGAGATTTGAAAATAACTTTTTTTTTTCTTCATTGGGTCCTGCAGTGTAGCAACGAACCGTAATAAGGAAAGTTACCTTAATTCAAGTCAGTATGCAAAAAAACAACAACTTTTTTTCTAAACGTAAGTCTCCCGTGATTGATCATTCATGAAATCAAATCCAGTGAGTTAGATATTCAGGCTCTAAACAGTATATAAATCCTTGCTCGTACATGAAACCAGATTAGTCTTAATTTCAGACACCTGGTCAGTGAAACTCAATCCTCTCATTGAGGAAGTTCAGTTCCCCTAATCCAGCTTAGTGTCTTGAACAATATAGTTGAGTTTTATCTCTGATTAATGAGTATTTGTTCTTTTTCCAGACATAAACGAATGCGAGTCCCAGCCCTGTCTGAATGGAGGAAAGTGCATCGATCTGGTGGCCAACTTCACCTGTGTGTGTCCTGCTTCCTTCACTGGCACGCTCTGTGAAAGAGGTGAAAAAAGAGATCTTGAGAGGCTTGTTTTTTTTTTTTAAAGTTGGCCCAGAAATAATTTCTTTTTTGTTTTAATACCTGTAACATAGCGGGCTCAAAGGGAGTTGCCCTGTTTTAAGATTTATCGTGAAACAAGTAGACGACTTTTGTTCGAGAGGTGTTCTGTTGCTTCATTTGCACATTATTCTGAGGTTTTCACAGATATTGACAATGCAAATAATGCGTTTATTTTTCTTTCACATACTCCTAGCCAAATAAGCATGCCTTCAGTAATAGATTTTGTGTAAAATTTTTAAATCTAACTATAGACACAAAGTCACAAAGTTTGCAGATGGAGGGAATTGTAGTTTATTGATTAATTTTCAAGAAAGTCTTAATTGAGCTTTTAAAGAACATTTTGTTGGTTTACTGTGACACTTTCTAAGCCACAGCATGATAATTGCATATATGCAAGCGTTTGCCTTACACCTTACACTTTCTCTATCTGTATCTTTGACCTTGATCTAGCCAGTACGATAGTTTTGAGATTTTGTCTCTAAAGAGTTGTTAAAATATGATCTGCCATGTCGTTACAATGAGGATCAAGCTTTAATCATAATTCAAAGAGATTGTTTTGCATATATTAGACAATTAACTCAATAATTTTTAAAGAAAGGCTTTCTTGATTTCTAGTATCTTTAAAACTGTATCTGGTGGCACTATATGTCAGGTAAAGCCAGGTTATTTTAAAAAATTCCATCCACCCATTATCGTAACTGATAATTCCGTAATGGGGTCGTGCGGGGACTGGAGCCTAACCCAGTAGTCAATGAGCGAGAGGCGGGGTACACCCTGGGCAGTACGCCAGTCTATCGCAGGGCCACACAGAGACACACAACATGTCTCATAATTATGTTTTATGCAGTGAACTAAACTGTAAAACATGTTGTTTTCCTATCACAGAGCTAGTCGAACCACAGATCAGTTTCCCACAGACTGACAATCAAACAGGTATAAACAGAAACAGCAACTAGTAATGCTTTACCATGGATCCCTTTATCTGTAGTCAGACATTGGTAAAAACACCAAAATAAAGAATGCACAAGCGTCGGAATCCTGATTTGTACATGCGCTCCTTACTTCAGAGGTGACAAGTGTGAAGGCTTTGTTTACTCAGCCTGACTGAAGCTTACTGCAGGAAGCTGGGCAGGTAGAGAGTAGACAGGGGTATTTGTAGAGGAGCTGTGCTATCCCACAGGAATTTGGAACTTTTCCCTGTGAGAGGCTACTGTGGTGATGGATTATTGTAATTATCAAAACTGACACGGCCCCACCCAGTTTACTACGGGAACCATCCGCTTGATCTTGTGAATAATTGTTTTACAGCAGATTTTATTAGTTTACCAACAAGAGGAAGTGCTTTGTCTAGACTTAAAAAGGTTTCTTTATGAGTAAAAGGTGCTCTTAGGAATTCAGGTCATTTCTTCAGAGAGAATTGTTAAGATATGCATGCCTCCACACCACTACTTGTCTGGAAGTCAGCCATGGCATCACACTGTAGTTTGAAGCACTGCTGCTACATGCATAGCAATTGCACAGAAAATATGCAAAAGACCTATGAAAACACCTGGCATTATATTTCAAATTTTTAATATTGAGTTTATTTTTAAGGAATAATATTAATGAGAGGTTACTGTCACCCACTGATGGCAGCTGCTGCAAGGGTTTTTCCTTCTTCACTAAAAGCTCTTTAATAGCATTCGAGCTGTTACAAATGCATGCTACTTCTCACCCTTGAGCTGAAATAACTATCAGTGCTTATATAGGCTCTCTTAAATCTCCCAAATACTTTCCTGCCTGGCTCACTTGGAAGGCACAGCGGAAAAAGGAGCATGATCCTCCAAGGAAGAGAAAGTAGTGGGACTCAGAAGTGCCTAATCAAGCTCTCGGATCAAAGGGCCTGGGCCGCACAGGTGGCCAATGAAAGTAGCTCTTGCAAATTAACAATCCATTAATTGCCCTCAGGGAAATGCCGTTTGGTCACAAAATATGCTCCATATCATCAGAAAAATAGTACCCTCCACCAAGCTCCTGAGACTTCAAAGGGAAGCCATTTAGCTGTGATACGGGCGCGTTCTTTGATCCACTGCTGCAATTAGCAAGGAGAGGAAAACAAAAACATTCTTACAATTTGTACAGAGCGGATGTACAGCATGCTGGGGGCTGATTTCTTGTCCCGTGAACTTTGTTGGGAAAGACAAATGGCAACACATCAACTTGTAGTTTACAGTACAGCAGATGAAAGCCGCTCAAAGTGCAATACCAATGTTGACTGCTTTTACCTTTGGTTTATATTTAATTTACACACTAAAAGCTTTACAGAATTTAACAGTATAAAACTTACCACTTTTACGCTTCTTTGTTTGTTTTTTGTCTTCAGCGGAATGTCTTTGCCAAAATGGAGGCGTCTGCGGAATCAATGGAAGCTGTGAATGCCCTTCGGGCTACACAGGAATCCACTGTCAGCTTGGTGTGTATGATATGTATAATCCTATCAGGTGTCTCATGTACGCTTTGCTGAAAGGGTCCCAGTGAGATCACGGATGTCTCAAAATAAGACACATTTGTCTGAGAACCTGCTTTTCACCATTCCTCTCACTCAGAAGTCACTCAGACACCGTGCAGTAACAACAGACCATGTCCGGATGGAAGTCCGTGTCTGGAGTATGGTGGAACCTATCTATGTACATGCCAGACTGGGATAGACTTCGATTACAAGGACTTTTACCCCTATGGTAAGAGTGTGAGGCGCCAACCTTGTAACTGGCAACTCCAGAAGCTATGTTTTACTCTCTGAACAGCTGGCCACTATAGCAGAAAAAATTTAAAGTACACACACACATTTTGAGTGTAAAATTCTATTTTAAATGGTATCATCACATTAGCAGGTTACATTAAGGATGTCAGGAGAAATACTGAAATCATTGAAATTGTTAGTATAGTTTCTGTCAGTTGTGTCAAGGCCTGAGCCTCTGTGCTTGAAGAAAACTTATTTTGTTTCCCAGTGAAATGGGACACAGTCAAGTCTCTGTATGTGTTCTTCAGTACAGCCCCCATCGGCCTGCGACTCTTCTCCCTGTCTGAATGGAGGATACTGCTACGAGGGAGACGGAGGCTATACCTGTGAATGCAGATATGGATACTGGGGGAAGCACTGTGAAAAAGGTAGAAGATTTGCATCTGGATTTGTGAATAAACATGATCAAGATCCTCATTTAATGTTTGCAGTAATTACTTCGACTCTATCACGACAGCAGCTACAATGCACCAGGAAACACATCATTACTCATAATGTTCCTTGATATGGCAATGCTGAAAGGCTTAAGATAATTTGCACTTTGAACTGAGTTATGGGCTGTTTCCCTCAAATATGACTTGAACTCCAATTGAGTGGAACAGATTTATTTGGTGTGATTAAAAACGAGGGTGCCCACTGCTTCAAGGACTCCTTTTCCACTGTCTTTTTCCAGTTAGACTCAATACCTGTGCCTCCAGCCCCTGCCGCAATGGAGGCTCCTGTAAGGAAGAGGGAGGGAGCTACAAATGTGTCTGTCCTTACCGGTTCACTGGAAAGCACTGCGAAGTGGGTGAGTGCCACTCCATGTAATATTTCAAATAATTTTGTGCACAGAATCCTAACTTTTTTCAGGTTTCTGTGAAAGAAATAAAAGACATGATAATTAACTATCACATCGTTTTTCAAAGTTGCTTTTCACATATCTACAAGTATTTGAGTATGTATATTCTAAGGTAATAATTCAAAAAAGGACTTGATCTTTTTGAAGATTCCTTACTGAAATGTATTGATTTCTATGTTTGTTTTTCTGTGTTTAGTTTGAATTTTGGTTCATGTGGTCTTAAGAAACTTATTTTATTATGCTGCAGATAAAATCATTGTTGTAGCATGTAGAAAGCAGCTAAGACTGACATTTTAATGTCAAAATTAGATTTTTCTAATCACAAAAAAGAAACTCATGATACTTGTGAGGTAGAGTGACTACTCGTTTACTTCATACTTTGATTCATTTTTATTTGACAACATTCACATGTTTATATGCTATAAACTAGTGCCAGCCAACATATGCAGCGGCATTTTTTTATTTTAACAATAATAATAACATAAACTGTGTGAATATAGCATTTTTCTAAACAAAAATTGAGAAGTCCTTCACATAGCTGGAGATAGAAAAAAACTTTAATCAAAACAACATGAGGACAGGTCAATATAGACTTCATCACTGACCATAAATGTTTTGCGGACGTGTTCTTTCAGGTAAGCCTGACCCTTGCACGTCCAGTCCTTGCCTGAATGGGGGGACATGTTTTCACTACATTGGAAAATATAAATGTGAATGCACCGAGGCCTACAGTGGCAGGCACTGTGAAATAAGCAGGAGCTCAGCGCCTATCCCTGCAGGTAAGCAGACCATATGTCACAACACAACAACATCTTGTTCATATTTATGCATTTAGCTGAAGCTTTTATCTAAAGATATTTACAATCCAGTCTCTCTCTCGGATATTGACATTTGCACAATGTTGACTCGAACAGATTGACAGAAGCAGGGGATTTCCTGAGCTGTTAAGCGCACAGACACTAGCTTTCCATCTGAAGATAATCTTAGCAGTGTTGCTGTGCTGGAGGCCCCACATATACAGATATAGATGGCTGTATAAGCTATGTAAAGTAAGACCTAATTAGACCCTATGATTCATGTCTGCACACTTTAACGGCACGCTGAAGGTAATTTTAGGAGAACAAATACAGTGTAATATTTGATGGAAAGCACCCCTGTTGCCATAATACTCTGTTTTGAATGAGCTCTTTGAACCCCCACTGTTTGTGAGCTGGTGATACTCTGCAGTCTTGCTTGCATTATCAAAGTGTTTGGAATTGTTTCAGAACTGGGCTGTGGTTCGCCCCCGCATGTCAAACACGCTGAGGTCCAGTTCTCCTCAACAACACCAGGCTCCGTGGCTGTGTATATATGCCATTCAGGCTTCACATCCGTGCCTAGAGCCACGCAGAGCATCTGTGGCATTCGGGGAGGCTGGAGCCAGCCTCCGGTTTGCGAGGGTGTGTAATACATGCATCCTAAAAAAACAAACCTTTAAAAAATAAAATACTAATCCAAATCTTTCAGGGAAATTTTTACTTACTGCCATATGTTTCTTTTGCTCACTTTTACAGAGATCAATGAGTGCTTATCACAGCCTTGTCTTAATGGTGGCTCTTGTCGAAATAAGATCGGATCCTATCAGTGCGTGTGCAGTGACGGCTTCAGCGGAAACCGTTGTCAGATAGGTAAAAGCATGAGCAACCTTTGATACTTACATCATCCCCCAAAATATATGATAGCTGACTGTGTCTATTTCCTCCCATTTAAGAAACAAATGAATGCCTGTCAGAGCCTTGCCTAAATGGAGGGACCTGTGAGAACCAAGCTGGCTCCTATTTGTGTCACTGTCAGCAAGGATTTAAAGGCCAGAACTGTGAAATAGGTGCGGTGTGTCTTTCAGCCTCTTGTATAACAAAGTGTGCACATTCTAACAAACATATGGAGGATGACAAATTTGACCAATGTGGAAATGTATGTGTGCAGAGCAGGATGGGTGTGAATCCAGCCCCTGTCTGAACGGAGGTGTTTGCCGGGGTTACAGAAAGAATTATTTGTGCATTTGTAAAGACGGTTTCTTTGGGGAGCAATGTCAGATGTGTAAGTGGATCAGCTTTTCCTCAGGAGACACAATATCCAAATGTGTGTGCTTTAACTATGTCAGTATCTCACTTTAACAAACAGTGATGAGTGTAATTGGATTTGTCTATTTTTTAAAGGAAAAATCACTTTGAACTTTAATTATTTCCCCCCATGTATCTCATTCAAAAATTTGCTCCATTTTATTTTACTCTCTTTGTCTGTAAACTAAAAGTTCAGCTCATGGATTCAAATGTAAATTGCAAACTCTTCCAACCACCTCTTTTTAATAAGGCAGTATTGATGGACTACTTTGACGTGAAAAAGATTGTTGTAATATCTCTTTCCATCTTTGTCACCCCCAAGTGGAAGACCCGTGTGTACTGAAGCCTTGTGGAAATCGTGGGCACTGTTGGAGTGACAGAAGAGGAAACTATAACTGTGTCTGCAAAGTGGGCCTCACCGGCAAAGACTGCGAGAAAGGTCAATTCAGTACTAGCTGTTATTCAATACAATTCTTTTGCAATGGAGACGCAGCTTTGCAATTATTGCAATTGTATTAATAAAAAAATGTACGGATTTTTGCTACTTTTACCAGACCTGTTGCCCCCGCATGGTCTCCATGTGCTGCGTGTAGAAGAGAGTGAAGTGGAGTTGCGCTGGGATGAGCCAGAGCCCTCGCATGGCCTTATCAGCATGTTTGCCGTTACCTACGCTCCCGTGGGCCAAAGTAATCCCAAAACAGACTACCTGGACAGGCAGCGATCTGCACATGTTATGCGAGACCTGATCCCCGGAACACTGTACAACATTTCCACCGTCTCCATCAAACTAAAAACCAACAGCAACGACACGAGTCAGCCTGCCACTGCACTCATCCGTACCAGTGAGGACATACTTACAAGCAATGCAGTTGTTGTTGGAAAGATTAAACTCCCGTAATGTGTTTTTATCTGTATATCTATGTGTGCATATGTAAGTGGTAGTGCTGGCTCACATTTGTTTGTCTCTGTTGTAGGACCCCGACGAGTGGAGCAACTGCATGTGGTTAATGTGTCTGCCACTCAGGTTTGGCTGAGGTGGCTGGTTCAGGCTGCTCGTCATGCTGCAGTTAGCAGGTTGCATGTGTCTTTACTGCCTTCAAATGGAAGCAGGGCTCAAACCGCAGTGCTCAACACAAGCACCACGGAATATACCTTCAGGTCAGTATATGAACAATGAGAGCCCGAAAATGCCACTTACACACGGCTGCAACTTCTTTTCTGTCCACTGTGTGATGCTGGTGTGTTTTGAAAAGGTTTCAAGTGATACGCGTTTTAATCAGCAGAGGGCACTTTTTCACCATAAATACCCAGCATTCAACAGTAATGTTTAAAGCATGAGTTGAGTCTGTGCTACTTCTTTTGTTTCCCAGTTCATTACAGCCCGGTCAAATGTACACAGTGGATGTTTTAACCCAAAGTGGAATTAGACCAGATGATTTTCCCTCCACCAGCCACTCAGCTGGACCACTGCAATTTTGGACACGTAGGTTCTATAAGTTAGGAGATACTCTAAAAATGTATTCAAGATAAAGCAATATGTTACGCTATACATATATATATTATTCCATCCTGAGTATCATATCAGCAGTTGCTTGTAAGAGCATCAACTTTATAACCTTAATGTTGATTAAAATTAAATGTATTTAAAATTAAACTCATATTCAGTGTCATACATCTTATAACATGTACATGTTAAGCTTTCCATTTTTTGGGACATCAACAACTTCAGCTAAAGGCAACTAAAAAAAAAATATGTATATGTCTCATATGTTTCTCTTTGTAAACATCTGACCATCTACTGTCTTACCCTCAGGTCCTCTTCCCCCACAGAACCTGTCACTGTCACATGTGACCCCACACTCAGCACTGGTCACCTGGAGTCGCCACCCCAGAAACATCCCAGATGGCTTTGTGATCAACGTGACCCGAGGGTTAAATACTAGGAGTCGCTTCCTCCCCAATGGGAAATTAGGATCATATACCCTCCGTGAACTGACTCCAGGCCAGCACTACAATGTGGCTCTCACATCTGTCAAAAACATAGGGCAGGAACACATCCATAGCAAACCCCTGCGCATAGCATTCACCACAAGTAGGTGTCTGTCATGGGAATCTTCTCTAACCTACATGACAAGAATTTATGCCATAGATGGGATTTTTGTATAAAAGAAAAATCTGATGCTCAGTTTGAATAACTTTTTTATCTGAAATTTCTTTGACTCAGTGCCAACACAGGCCAGACCAGGGAGGAGAGACAGACCAACAGTGACAGGACAGGGGGCTCAGCGAGGACGCATTCTGCCTTCATCTCAGCCTCAAGACATGGGAGGCACAACAGAAATGGAAAACTCAGACGAATCGCTCTTAAGGTACTTAAAGGAGTTTGATGATTACTAAAACCACATTAAAACAGCACCTCCACTGTGAGAGCTTGATAGTTGGTATTTGTTTCTGTACCACAGATACACAGAACTGGTTGACCGAAGGGGACAGATAACAGCCAAGTTCTCTCACTTGTCTCGGAAAGCTATTCGACATCGTACTAGTAAGTATAAACAAAAATGTAATGAAGACTTACTGGTGATCCTGCAGAAGAAAGTTGCTTCAATGCCACAGTAGATCAGATTATTCAAAAGAGAATGGAATATGTCTTAAAGCTGCATATGGGTATGCTATTTACTTAGTATGTACTGAAAATTATTAATCTTATATGCTCATTTTAATAAAGAGGAGCAATTAGTCTACAGCCTTTTAATCTTTCACTTCAAATTTCCTATAAAATCTAATGGGACTCTTCGGATTGCCATATTGGATCTGCCACATGTTTAAAAAAGTCAGACAACATTGACTGATAACATTTGAAAATATATTTAGTCAATTTTTCAATAAACAAGTTATTCAGGCTGATGGGCTCAACTGTGTTTTACAGAAGTTAACTTGTGCCTTTGAGAATAGGCTTCCCCGCTATTATTGTGCTGCCACTTTCACTGATGTGTCCAACTTTATGTCACAGTATCATTTTGGGCAAAGGAATGTACACAGTTGTCAACATTTAACCTCCACTGGCGTCTTCATCCATTCCCGATGTTCTCTTTTTTTAACTGATTTGAGACAGGAAATGTTTTTCCCTTGCAGAACCTGATCCCCCAATCAGATTAGAGAAGATGGAAGAAACAACAAACAAAATAAGTCTTGCACTGGAGATTCAAGAAGAAGGTCAGCGAATAAAGCCGGGTATGTCTTCTCATGTTTTTTTTCTGTTTTTTTTGTGTTGTTTTATTTTTTTCAAATAAGTTGTACATCTACCCATGTAAGTGATCCCATCTGATGTGCCTCTTTTATGCATGAGTTATGTTCTGGTGTGTGGGGTTATAGCTAGAGGCTATCAACACCTAGTATCAGCTGTGGAAGGGATTGGAAGAGTGAGACAGGAACTTGAGACTCCTACTTTTTCTGTGCAGAGGATTTTAATGGCAGCTGCTGTGTTTTAGAGCTATCCCAGGACTGCCGCGGACTGCTCTGCCAGAATGGAGGTACATGTACGAACGAAGGAGACTCCTTCATCTGCAGTTGCGCAGCAGGATTCAAAGGCAGACGGTGTGAACTGTGTAAGTTAAAGTTTTTTTCCAATCATGCTTTATTTCGCATACATAGGATTAATTCAACGTAGGTTTGGAACATGTCAAATTCATCAGAATGTTTCTCCGTTTGATGTTGTGATATCAAAAATCATTTCTAATGTATATTATGTGAATTCTTTCAATGTATTTATTATTGTCCAAAGGACCCGAGGCTAGAAGTAGAAAATGAGAACAAAATCCATGCATACATTTTCTCTCCCTTTAAGTTGACTACTGAAAATACCACTTGGGGACCTCAGAGATGCAATTCCTTCGCTCTGAACTCAGAGATTAAAAGATTTTTGTTCCTCATGTACTAGGTTTTGTTCTCTTAGGATTACACGTCACTGACCACCAAATAAGCCGCGTCTCCCCTTTTTCTATACTTTGATGTGTTTATTTGATTCCATATTACACAACTTGGATGGCTGTCTAGCTTTTTCAACATCAATCTGTTGCAAAAATAATTTATGCAACATGGTTATGGTTATCAGATGAGATTTCTTTGTACCTCACACCAACATCTAGTCAACTGTTGATGATGATTTTGATAGTTTAGATATTTAAAGGCTATTATATTGTTAACATTTTAAAAAAGAATGGCATATTTATCTTTGTTTTTTGATGAATGGGCCAATGTAAGTAATGGTGGAAATGATCAAAGAAATTTATTGCATTCAAAAAATGTTTCATTTGATTGCTATATGGGTCTCTGACAGCATTCAAATGTTTTTTCTTCACAGTCCGATTTGACAGTTGGATGTCTTTTTCGAAATTTGTATCTGACTTTTTTCTCCGTTTTCTTGATCGGTCTGTCAAATCAGTACCCATCCATGTTAATCAGGAAAGTAGTGTCTTTGCAACCACAAAAGCTTGTAAGTCTTGGAACCTTGCATACAACCTTTGGCTACAACAGCTTGGATGTTTTGTAGTTAGCTTCAAAATCAGGCAAAATCAGTTCATCTCTTGCACGTTGATGCATAAGATTAACTTTGACTTATTAGTTCACTGATGTGCAAAACTAGGTAATCTTTACAGAGTTCTGTCCCAGTTGAGCTTTTCTTCAAAGGAAGCTCAAATTTCCACTGAGCTCCTCAGTTGTGCATGTCAGAGCATTTTTGTCCAATGGATTATAAATACCTTTTGAAAGTATAATAAGATCAGCACAAACTCATCACCCTCCTTTTCTTCCATTTGTCTGCGATTTAGTGCTACCTTTCTGACATTGTTTCTTTTGAGGAAGGACTCTTTGAAAGGCAGCGTTATTCATTTGCACATAATAGCCAATATTACTTTGATATGAATCCTTCTAAACACAAAGGAGCATCATGGTACACATTAATTGCCTGTTGACAGAGGCTGGATTAACGAATTTAAGTAGCTAGTAGTAGCTACTTTTGGCTTTGAAGTGTATATGCAACACAACAGGGGTGTAGATAGAAGCATCCATGTTGCCAAGATGAAATATCCTTTTTGCCACTATAACTGAATTCTCAAGAATGAAAAGCAGTAGGAAGGTTGTATCGGTATCTGTGTCTGTCTGAAACTTTTTTGACATTGATGAACATTAGAATGTGTCCATAAACATATTCTAATTCCACATAAAACATTTTTTCCCACCTGTCAACCTTAAACGATAAAAGCTTTGTTCAACTAAACTTTTTGGAAATTTTGGATAGCTGTGAATCATCATATACAAACTGTCAGATATGTCATTTATTTTAACCATAACTTTCAGAAGTTTCAAAGATTTTATATTTTTGTTGTTGCATCTTTTTAACAGTAGTTTAAAATTTCACAAGCATAATCTTTAAAATGGAAACTACAACACATTCAATATTAATTAGGAGAAGAAATACACAGTTGTTATTTGCCCAATATGTCTGAACAGAACTCCTGATCAACAGTGATAAAGTATCAAGTTCTTTGTATAAATCATTTGCTTAAATTTTCTGGTTTGAATTGTTAGATGGTAAAAATATGCTTCGCTCTAACTGCCTTGTAAATAGCTGTTTGTTTGGCTTTATAGTGAGAATGTGTCACTGGTTCATCGTACTCTGACAGTTGTTGAAAGCAGGTAAAGAGACAATTAAGTCAAACTGTGGTTGCAGCTCAACTTGGCCAGTTGACTGGACCAGTGTGTTCGACCCAGTATAGACACACAATAGGGTATAATAAATCCTGCTTCAGACCCAGACATTTCCAACTAAATGGAAAAAGCATTGAAGAAATTGCGCCACTACTAACTAAAGCAGTAAGAGCATATTGTAAATGTAAGTACAGAACAATACAAAGTGTCTTTAAGTTACTTGATTGGGGATCTTTTTTAGATGAGCTGCGCTTGTAAAATCAGGATTTTATCATTAGACAAATTACAAGTGATTTAGAAAACTGCACAAAGTCTTAATGGGCTACCACAAGACTTGGAAACTTCATTAGATATTATTTTAATAGAAAGCATAGCTTGGTTGGTTTATAGAAATATGGGGAAACAACTCATTATTATGCACATAAATAGTTTCAGAGTTAATGATGAACAACACAAAAAAAAGAAGTTGTGACCTAAAATTATGTAAAGATGTAAGACAACACAGATGCTGATGAGAAATCATGCTAGCAGAGGAATATCTATCTTAATCCCTTCCTTAACCCCGATCCCTCCAGAGTGGAAATTTGACTTAGGCTTTTCTTTGGAGAGCGTGTTAACGACAGAAACTCTGGACATAACCTCACTCCCCTTGAATCTTTCCTCACCCAAACATTCAATTTTAGATTGTTTAAACATTCCTCTCCTAAAACCATCCGTCATCCAGAGAGAAGGGCCTAGCTCCAACCCACATTACTCCTAAAACATCCAGCAGCCTTTTCTTTGCTCGCATTACTTACAACGTTCATTCCCCATTGGTGTGTGAATGCTGTTTTGCAGCATGCCAGCGGGTGTCACATCCATGCACACGAATCTACTCGGAAACCAAGAGTGTCCCTGTGTGGGAGGGTGGAGTGTGCCACTACCTGTGAGTCCTATCATTCCATTCCACTCTTTCACGTTCATGCTAATTGTGCCATGCTAAATGTGTAAATAATTATGTTTTCTTGTGTGCAGGTTCAAAAGGACATATAAAATACAGCAGGATGTGTGTTATCAAGAGATTTGCGAACCAACACTTTCCAAGAAAAGTCAGGGTAAGTCCAACAATCTATCTCAATCTCAGTCAAATTGAGAAAGATATTTTCAGCTATTAATCCAATTCAGTTCTTTTTACACACTGATGTCATCTGTCTTAACAGTCAGAAGAACAAACAAACAACAGTAAAGGTTGGTTTCGTTGATTACATTTAACCAAGTCATTATTATTGTTGTGAAAACATTGATTTGTCTGTGGAAAATCACATGGTTTTCAACAAGTTGGGCTTACAGTGCGGTTTCTGTGATTGTTTTTTTCTAGAGCATCTGGATGCTGATGAAAAGGCTGTCCTCAGAGTCATGTGAAAAACCTCCTAACTTCAATTTTGGTGTATATAATCTACTTGGAGTATCCGATTATGCTCATTTTCGTACTGAAAAGACCCTGACAGAACCCACTGTAGCATTTCAGAAACAAATCGTCATCTGTGAAGACAAGGCTGCATCTGTATGCTTTGTCCTCAGAGTTGTATTCATAGCTCTGTGCTTCACAAAAGGAGTCACATGAAAAATGACCTGCATCTTTTTTCTAATGTTTGCTGCCTGACTTTTTCCATCCAAACATACACAAATATTAACAGCAGGCAGCATAAATGACCTTAAATACCTCATTTACATGTCCATGCAGACACATAAAGAGGGTTTTATTTGTGGTTTGACAGCAGGTTTGTCCCTCAGGGAAATAGCTGTAAAATGTTCAGAATGCTAATCTTTGTGTTATATAAGAAAAATATATATGATATGATCTCCTTAAGAGGTCAATGGCAAGTACATTTTCCACCACAACCTGGAGATTGATCTCCACATCTGACAACGATGCAGTGTTTTATCTGTAAAATATTTTACTCTGTGTTTTAGCAAGCATCACTGCTCGCTATTGTGTATATAGTGTTCATAGGTCATTTTGTAGGTGAATATTTTAATAATAAAAGTGTTAAAATATTGTTTCTCAGTGTTCTGTAAAATTTTTCACACCTAACCAATAGATACATTACCAGTTCTTTGCGGGGTATGGCTAAATCTGTTTTACAAAAACAGACTTTCAAGGTCTGTGGTGACCATTAAAGGCTCTGAAGGTAAGCTGTATAAACATAAAGTCATTATGGATTCTAAAAAGAAACTGGTGCAAGAAAGAAACCACAGGGACAATGTTTAATAACCTTTTTGATTTAAGAGCATTGCAGCAGCATATTAAATTACCTGGAGATAACAGATCATCCCTGACTCAACATCATCAATTATAGCCATTTAGGTAAAAACTAACTAATTGTCTTAGTTAGTTTAGTTAGATAAAGAGACTAAAGAAAATGTTTAATTTGAACATAAAAATGAAATTGATAAGTAAATATTAGATATTAGATTTGCCGCCTGGATTATATTATTTGAAAGACTTCGGTGATTAAAACTAACTGGGGTGAAAGAATAGGAAACAGACGGAACAACCTCGGCCTTACGACATTTGAATTTAAGTCAATTTTGTGTTGTCCAAGATTAACATTAGAAAACATGCTAATATAATGCATGAGTTTGAGCATCGGATTGAACAATCTGGCCAAAACTCCAAGTTTAGATACAGAGCAGTGATTTAGTCTTCAATAAATCAACCACTTAACCAGTCATCTGAGCTCTTGAAGTGTTTGACTTATTCAGAGAGACAGAAAAGGTTCTACCGAAAACATAAAATAACCAAAGAAGCCAGTCCTAATTTCCAACCTAGACACTTTCAGATGCCATTATCAAAAAGCTCGAAAGTTTCTGTTGTTGGTTAAGAGGAGACTGGACCCAAAATCAAACACAGGACTGCAGGATTTAGAATTACAATGGATTTTTTTATTTAGAGGGAGAATGGAGGCACCAACAGACAACAAAAACATGAAGCTGGTAGGAAAGCAAGTGTCAATCATGCATCCAAGAGATGCAATGATCTGGTGTCGGAGTCCAGTAGAGTGCAGGCATACATGGGCTGCAGATGTGATGCCGTGCAGACTTTTACACTGACCCAACCAGCCCGAAACAAACACACCAACCAGAACCCACAGTTTCTTTGATTTAAAATAACTCAAATGGAGTGATCTTCACTGTCTGCACAAAGCTGTTCGTATCAGATTACATTCACAAGACTTTATAATCTGGCTCTAAACCCAGGCCAGAAGATATCAACGGCGGAGATTGGTCTGTTGTAAATTCAAGATAAGGCATCCACATAAGCTCTCTTTGGAAATGGATGAACAATGACATGTTCAAAAATGTCTGGAAAAGAACCAAGAGCTAGATACGCGTAAAAAAGCTGTGAAGATAACAAAGCCAACGATCGGGGGAAATACTTCTTAAAAAGACCAAGTGGGAACTATAATGCTGGCCAAAGATGTTATAGGAGAGATTATTGACTTTATTTCAAGATTATAGTGGACAGCGTGTCTTAAGAGACCGTGTGTGTTTAATTTACAATGAAATATCATTAAACATATTGTAGAGACCATGATCTTGAAGATAAAGAATTTGATCCTAGTTAAGCATGATGAGACGGGCATGACTAAATTGTACATTCATTTTCATAAATCATCAACTATTCTTCTTGTGTATGAAAGAATGACTTTCATATAGGTGTAAAAAAAACAAATGGTGGATAATCAATCACACTAATTAAACACTGTTTGATACATTTCAATCTTTAATACACCAAACCACATGCAATTTTTTAAAGCTATTCTACAATTTTCAAGTGTCTATGATTTTTCCATTTGGATTTTCTTTGGTGAGATAAGCAATATCAGTATGCTTGATACTTTATATCCCCCCGGAATACATGTGTTTAATTTAGTGTGTGGCGTTTCAGTCAGCAACGTATTTTAATATATGTGGTATTGAATTGTGGAATCATTTGCTACCTTATTAGATAGCACCTAGCAAAGGTTTTGAGAAGTATTGAAAGGCAAAAATGTGCTGCTGAGGATAAATATTCGTGATAGCAGATTCTGTGCATGTTGTTATCCAAAGACAGTGTGGATATTCCTCGGCGCTTTAGGGATGTGACATAAGGTATTGGAAATACTTCCGACAGGACCTAAAGGCACCATTTCACTTCTATAGTAGGAGCAGCCCCCCCCCCCCCCCCCCCTCCTCCCCGACCAACTGAAAACTGAGATAGTGAGGAATAAGCGACGAGAGGGCAGACCATGGAGGGAGAAAGCCTTATGTATTAGCTACTCTGCTGCTTTGGGACACTTTTCCTACTTTCGTTTCTTCCAGCACAAATCAGCGTGTCTCAATGCGACGTTATCCGACGTGTATTTTATCGGTCAGGAAAAACGTCGTAAATCTCCCGAGCGTTCTAAACAGTGGAACAGCAGTCAAACAGTTAGCACAACTAAACTAAAGTTAGCCTGGTCCGGCTAACTTAGCCTGTTTCGGCTAGCGATAAAGAACAAAAAAAAAAACGACTTGTGGAAAAAGAGAGTTGCGGCTGAAAAAAGTGACGCTGCGGCGTAAAGTAACTAGTAATGTCGCCTCCCGGGATTAACTTCACATACGGATGAGAAGATAATTGGCGGCGGGTGAACAGTGAGTACAACGGCGAGCCAGACGACCGCTGCTATGTTGGGGTTGACTCACGGCTCTGGCAGCCCGTCTGAGTCCCGAGGTTGGCCACACTCGGTGCTCTGGAGGCTCGGAGGCTTCTTCTTCCTCTTGCTGCTGGAAGGCGCCGGCTGCCTCGCCAACCCGAGCAGCCCCTCGGGGGTCAACAACAACAACAACAACAACCACCCCAGTGTCAACATATACATGAGTGTGGAGGAGGTGAAGAAGCTTTTGGGTAAGAAAGGCCTAGAAAACAGCCAGCTGTCGCCCAGCGTTGTGTCTTATTATCTGTAATACAGATGTGCTGGTGTGTCCGTCATGTGTATTTATACACTTCTTTCAGTGAGTTCTCTTGTGAGGTTTTATTTAACAGCCACTTTTCAACATGCATTAATTGCAATCTCAATACTGCATGACCTGAGTGAACATTAATAAGAGGCAAAAATGTATTTAACTAAATGCATCGTTTTAAGAAAAAGCGTGTGGTTTTCCATATTGCATTTTGATTAGGAGAAAAGTCACTCGTTGTTTAAGCTGCTAATTTGCTAGAAAACACTCCATATACCTCTTCACGTTATTGAAATTCTTTTAAGTTGTTTACCTCTATGAGCTGTATAGGTGTATCATGTTGGTGTAGCTCATTCTTGGCCCCACAGCAGATGACGTTCATTACTCATTTGAACAAGAAAGTGGAGTAAATAGCCCCAAGGCTGTGTCTGCCTTTGATTACATTTGCAAATACACTCTGGTGTGGGAATGGGAATTAGTGGGTATTTTATGAACTGAGTTGCAGGGTGGTAAGTTTGGTTTATGTGCGATAGCACTACTGTTCAACAGTATTTAGCAGGTTCAAAGGAGGTATAATGTGTGAATTGTGTGTGTTTTGGGCAGGGGTATTATAAAATATGCAATCGCATTGGCCAAACTTCTTGTAATACACAGACATGGATGGAAAAGCATAGCAGACTTAAAGAAAAAGTTTGAAGTTTAATTTTCTTTTTTCTTTGTCATGGAGCTGTTTTTGCTGGACTTATGTATTTGTGAACATGATTGTATTTCTTATTTTGCTATAGTTATTGGTTTAAGTTTTTGATTTAGGGTGATGAGGTGTGTTGAATGTGCCTTTTGAAACTGATTATTCACCATGCAAGGGTAGCCATAGATCCTAATGAGAGGGTAGAATGGGTTGAGTTTTATGTTTTTTGGTGAGCTGGAATTCATGTCATATTACAGCTCTTCCTGGTAGATTGTGTCCTTATAGTCGTAAAGGAATTTGTCATCTTGTCACTGGATCAGCATTTTTTTCCTTTCCATTCAATGACAATCAGTAGGAGTTGGCAAACTGTACTTTTTCCTTTTGTTGATGAATCTGGAAAGAATTGCCAGATGTGTCCGCAGGACACTGCATTTACTGACCTTATTGGGAAATAAAATGCAAAGTTACTCAGAGCTGTGAGTTGTATTGATCCCTGAACTCATGTTTTATGTAGTGGAACACCATTTACAACTTTAAGATAATTTTGTCTGCTTGCTCTTAGGCAAAAGCTTGAAAGTATCAAGCACTATCCTGTCTTAGAAAGAGGTCAACTCTCCTTCGGGCCGTACTCTGGCCTTAAGAGTATAGGCTCAGTTTGTCCCTTTTTGTTCCTTGTGTCCTCCATCATGCAATAGTTGATATTCTGCTTCCAGACTAGGGCCTCTCTTGCGGCTGCCTGAAGCCTCATCTGAATGTACAGAGAAATCACTTACTGTTTGACAACCTAATGTGTGGCGTGCAAAGTATTTGTGGACAGAAACTTCCATGATGCAGTGGCAACTGAAGGAATTAAAATTGGCGGAGAGAGTGGAAACTGGCATCGGTGTCGTGCTGTCGACAGACCGCTGTCGAGTCTAGAGTCGCTAAGTTTAAAAAAATGTTTTGCAAGATCAACAAGGTCAAGACCAGGTTTTTGTAATAACAGTATTTAAACCATTGATTCATCATGAAATCAAAAGACAATGAGGTTCTGTTTATTTATGTATATTCTTATTCTTAATGTTTAAGAAGTCACTCTTGTTTGTGTTAAAACAATGTTTTAATATTGTTTATATGCATTGATTGCAGTCTGCGCTCCCAAATTATTATAAAAAGACAACCAACCACATAGATTCTTACATCACAGAATCAGCATGCCCAGTGAAGTGATTTTCTGCTTTGAAGACATTATTGTTTCGCATTACTGAGTTTAAAGCAGGTGTAAATAATTGAATTAAAGATGGCTGCATTCCATTTAATTGGCTGAGTTTCAAGGCCCTAATACTGCCGCTGTGCGTGCTTGCTCACTATCACGCTGTCATTACTCAGTGGGACACTTTTGTATCAGGGTATATTTACCTTGCAGTATGTGACAAACTTTCCCTAGAAGTTTAAACAGATTATAATTGACTTTGAAAGAAAGTATAGCCATAATGATATGAGTTTAGATGTCTCCATTGTTGTTCCTGAGAGGAATTTACGTGCCATTCTGATAATTGTATGGTGCAGAAGTATATGTATGTTTACATAAAGTGCAATCAAAATCGTATGAAATGAAACTCTTCAAGGCCAGAATGCCACACCCAGATAATATGTCTGGGAGTCAAATTACTCCTCCATGTATACACTCAACTAAACTCTGTGGCTTCGGTTCTATGCATGTTCTCCACAGTTCCCATCAAGTAACGTTGATACTAACCAAAAATGTTTTGAGTGAATTTTACAAAAAATCCACTTTTCCTTTGTGTCGTCTCAGACAGCCAAGCACATCAAAAAAGTTTAGGTTAAAGAGGTGTCAACTTGCTCTCGCTTCCAGCATTTCCACCCACTTTCCGCCGCTAGTGTGGCTATCAGTCAGTCAACTTCTCTCTTATGCAGTGTAGGTATACAGAGACAAGCACAATACTCCAGTTGAATGACCAGCTCTACTTGATGTGGTTCAACTCAACTATGAATTTAGCTGGCTGTTGGAAATGACAGAAATCTGCTGCTGATCCTCAGTTCTGACAGTAATCTCTTTTTCTGGATGGAAATGGTGAAACACCATTGCACATTTAATGTTGCATTTATGCTGCAATCATAGAAAGAAGACATGTTATATCTCCCAATTTTTTTCCAGTACCAGAAAATGGAGCATTGGCATCTGAATCTTTTCATATTCCTGCCTTTAAAACGTTAAACCTTGGGCGCTGTTTAAGACGGGCATTCTTCACCCATCGCTTATGCCACAATGATAAAAAAAAAAAGAAAAAAAAAAGTTTTGTGACACTCACTTCCACACCTTCTTGTCATTTTAAATTTCACAGCACAGTGAAAGTTGAGGCATTGTGGCAGGATGGGATAACATCTCTATTTGATGTCCTCCTCTTTAATTTTTCTGCTTTTAAAACCCTTGGACTGTTACTGTGGATTGTTTAAATCTTAATAACTTTACCAAACTGCCCGACTCTCAGCGGGCTTTGAGAAAAACATAACGCTGAGCGGAAACAGGCTTTTGCATACACTGTGTGCTAGACCGTGGATGACAGGCAGGCAGCATCCCTAATTGCTTTTACACATGACTAATGGGTAGGGAACTGTCTGCCTCTAGTATCCACACACATTCCTAGCCTCAGCTCCCATATCAACCCCGTCTCAAGACCCACGTCTCCAGTTAGAATTCTGTTGCAGCTGTTCAGCACAAATTCAATTAGAGAAGCTGTTTTCGACCCTAAAGATCAGTTCAGAAGTTACATCATGTTGAAGTTGAGCAAGGGTCGGATCCAGTAATTAAACAGCGGATTTTATGGGGTTTTAGAAGAAAAGAAAAAATAGGAGGGATCTTGAATCTTTCAGAGAACTTTCTTTGTGATGTTTTCAAGCAGTTATAATCCAGTCATCGAGAGACTGAAACCCATTTGTTTGTCGTATCTTTTCAAAATAACCCATTACTGTTTACAGGCTTGCCTAAGAGATTATTCTTTACCCTGTTCTTTACACCAGACAAGTCTCAGATTACTTCTTGATCGCCTTTTACCCAGGCTAAAAAAACATTTATTTTATGTCGTTACTTCCAACAGAAACATATCTTACAGTGTCACAATTTTTGCCCGCTTGTCCAAAAAATGTTCAACACAAGAAGCAAAAAACAAAACAAAAAGAATAAGAGTAAGTATAGCCAACCATATATTCCAAAGATCTTAGACCAAGTTGGCGAATGAGCGCCCATCCCCTCCTCCAAAGAGCTGAAAGGCAAAGCCGAGGCTTTGAAAAAAGCCTTTGAAAAACTCTGTGAACTGTGAGGAGTGATTGGCAGCAGCATTCATTTCCTTCATGCCACTTCTCCCAGGACCCTGCAGCTGAATATGGAAGCCCCTGCTTTCACATCTTTTGTTTAAAATCTGCCTCACTCGCAGGAGGTTCTGTAAACCATTAGTCCATTCTATGAGTTTCTTCCCTTCTGCTTAAAATCGGAAACACCCTGTTGTGGTCGTCATGTTCACTGATTTTACTCCCAATTGTAGTTGCAGAGTTTGAAATCCGATGTTCCGAAGCTGCCCATGTGCAACAGCGTTTTAAAAAATAGCCTAGTGTGATGGTGTTTGTGAGGCTGATTAAACAACCCTGTAATCATCCGAAGATGGAAAAATTCTGACAACAGTTAACCATTTTCTCAGTTAACCATTTGATATTTTTTGAGTAAACCCAGGAGCTCCTTTTAGCAAATAACCTTGAGCACTTTTCCTTTAATGGGATGGCAGCAGACAGTCCTGCTCAGATCCCTTTTTTATGTCCTTGTCTGCCTTTGGGGCACTTGGAGGAATGAAAGAAAGAAACTAATGCATGGTCTCTTTGAACTTTGTTAAAGAAAACCGCAGAGATTGTGACTTAATATGTGTTTTTTCTTGTAGCTGCAAGTCTCTTTGACATGAGACTATTTTTTGCATCCAGTGGTGATAGCATTATTCTTTGGTTGAGTTGTTTCGTTGAGTTGGGAATTTTGCATAGCTATTTAGCATTCCTTTTATTTACAAGTTTCATATGCTAATAGCAATTAAAATGCGTGAGGTTTCTTATTTTCACTTGGCGTAGACAGTCTCCAATTTCTATGTTCACAATGGTCATGGATGCTCATTTGGATGCTCATTTGGATGCTCATTGTTTAGTTCTTTGTTCAGTGTGGACCTGAGAATATGAGCTCCCTCAAAATGAGAGGAAAAATTACCCCTATATGGAAGATTTTTAGAAAGGACATGAATGAACAAAAATAAACGTAGTGAATATACATAGTTGTGTTCTCTGCAACTATCTTGATTTATGTTCCTCCACTTGCAACAATTCTTTGAAGTGAGAGATGATATCTTTGTAACGGGTCATCAGAATCCTGACCCTTAACCTCTTGACGTTCTGACGTCCTGCCGGGCAGACGTTACTTGTTTCACTATTTTCTTTATTCCACCTTTCTCTGTACCTACACATTTTCATAAGATTAAAGTTATGTGCACTATTTTAACTTGCAATCATAACTACAAATAACGCACTCTTTCAAATTTTGAACTTTTTTTATACTCTATCTTAAGAAACCGCTGTAGAAAGATTTACGTTATTCTGTTTGGTAATCAATAAATAAATGTAAGATAATTATATTGGTGTGTATTTAACAGTTTTCTTTAGTGAAGATATTCCAGGCATGTGTGAGGAGGATAGATTTCCGCCTGTCTTCCTGACTTGATTAAACCAGTTGCAGCAACACCAACGTTCACTTTTCACTGTATCTTGTGCCTATTTGCCATATTTTAACACAGATTCACTTAAAGCGCATTGTTTCTTTTTCTTTTCCCAAATCACATTCTTAAAATCAAGTCTCTTCTCTACCTGCTCGATCCGAGACTGTAACCTTTGGCCTCCTGCTTTATGTGCTCATAGGTTTTTTAGTAGTTTCCAGTTGATAACATTTCTCACATGCCCTCGTTTTGTCCCTTCTAGATTAATGTGTCCAGTTTCTTGCTAAAGAATGGCGGACTCGTCTGAGTACTCGGGGATGCAGGCAATGGGAGCTAGAGTGTCGAGGGTGCTCACAAGAGGGGCTTTGTTTTATTTGTCCTGGACCATGCCACCTGGCTACTACTGCCTTTTGTTCTCCTCTTTCAAAGCTCACGGTGTGAGCCAAAGCACGTTAACTAGAATAGGTTGTAGTTCCCTCGAATATTGCATGTTTTATTCCATGAGTAATCCTGTCTCCCCTCCCATGCAGGAAATAGATGTCAGCTTGCCCTTAAGCTAGGAGCTCCCACTCCTGTGAATTTTCTCATTCTCTGATAAGAGAGTCGATTATAAATTATAATAGTACTGTGAGAATGTCAAAAGTGATGTTGAGATCACAACCAGTTTTTCTGTGCAATAATAGTTTAACCAGTGGTGTTGTTTATGTGAAAACTGAGTGTTGTTAATGTGATTTGGATTATTGCACTATATATGAGAACCACAGGTGTAAAAACCTATTTAAAGTAGAAATCAAAGATTTTGTGGTGGTACCTGATTTTTGAAAATGTGATAAATAGGGTCATTTGGTCAGATTCCTATTCCCTATTATTTCTCTTCAGGGAAGAAAGGGTCTTGGCTCTTATGGGTTAAAGGTGCTGATAGGGAAACAGGGAGTCACATTTCCTCTGGTGATTTTTCAGGTACTGCGATGAAAGAGTTCAGTGCTCTAATTTCACTGAAGTGTATCGTACTCGGACCACATCCTGGAATATCAAAATGGGCCAAGGCGCTTGAAGCCTATCCCAGTTGTCATAGGGCAAGAGGCAAGGTACACACTGTACAGGTTGCCTGGCCAACAGGTACACACTAATACAAACAAGATAGACAACCATGCAAGCCCACACTCAATGTTATGGGCACTTTATGGTCTCCAGTTAACCTAACATGATATGTTAGTAATTTTCAAACAATGCTGGGTTTTTAACGTTGGAGAGTTTTTGGAGAGGATCAGTTATTGTATTCTATTTTGATCACGTTTTCTGAAGTCATTCTTAACCATGGAGTCATGGCCCATCCTGGAGCGATTTAACTTGTGACTAATGACCCTTTTCCATTAGCCTTTATTCGACTCGCCTCAGCTTGGCTTAGTCAATACAAGGGAGGTTGTAACAGCTAAATGGACCGAAAGACCCATGACATGACAAAACAGGTTGCCATTGACAGCATTGATGATCACAGAATTAATTAAATAACAGATTTGTTGTTGCCACTTGTTACAGGTCTCAACAGGTGGGTTCTCATTAAGGAGTTGGAGTAAGGGTTACTCATCCAGTCACATTTTTTCCCTGGCCAATCAATGGCCAGTGGTCTGTTGTTAGCTAGTCTCACTAAATCCTAATGGAAATGCAAAAAAAGAAAAAAAAACATTAAAGGTGCACAGATAAGGTACTTTTTGAAAAGGGCCATATAGAACTGACAATGTTCCTGCTAAAAGCGTGGTTGCCGTTGGTGTCGACTCCCGGAAAACTGGAAGACGCCGCTTAACCATCCTCATGAATGTCATATTATCTGCCTTTTCAAAATACCAACATTTGACTGTGATCTAGAATATAATGTGCACTGCACAGAAAGCTGATCTGTATGGCTCAAAACCCACAGTAACATAAACTAACACATGCCCAGTCCTGTATTCATCCCTTTCGCCAACCAAGACTCAATGCAACCATCAGTCTTGTTGACAATTCACCTTCAATTTACCTGCAGTGTGGAGGTTTATGTCCATGTCAGAAATAAATGTATTTTTGTTGCTCAATTTATATCATGTAATTTCTTTGACAGAATTGTAGCTTGTCAAACTGTAAGTGTATTTGTATAGTACTTAAATATAAACCAAATCAGACACAAACAATATCTTAATGACTCCTTTGGCCAATTTGTAGTGGACAGATGGGCCCTAAGATCATTTTTAAAAAGGTTTAAGAACCCCTGGTCAAAAGGACATTGTTTTTTTTATATTTCAATAAAAAAAAACTTCTACGGTTCAGATTGGTTTGTGAGCTATGATTGCCTTTTGGAAAATTGCTTACATAGAGGAATTATGTCCTTGCAGAATTTTGAAAATTGATAACTGCTATGAAATGTATAAGAAATGTAGGTTTCATTGTAACACATTGTGCTGAAGCAGTTTTCGATCGTTGCGGATGGCACAGTGTTGTCGGCCTCAGCCATTGTTAAACGCTTCACACCTACAGAGATAAATAGACATCTCTCCAGCAGGAAATAATCCCTCCACACATAACACAGTGCTGACTCATGGTTCTGGAATTTCAAATGTGACTTTCCATTTTCCATTTCATCCATCGGTTGGCATCTGAGATGCTTGCGAAAGATGTGACGCTGAGGTGAATGTTGTGACCAAACAATAACTAACCTGACAGTTGCTTACATCCTTTTATAATGCTGTTTCTGGATAACAGAGTGGCAGTTAGACTCTTTCATTCAAATTCCTGAACCTGAGTAACCACTTATAACTGTCCTTGCAGTTTGGTTGTAGAGCTCCAGTGCAGTGGAAAGACAAACTTGTTCCATGAGGCTTCTTTTTGAGCCTTTATGCCCAGTTGTGTGGCTTAATTGGTCTAAAAGTTATGTGTAGAGACTGAGGGGGCAACTGTTTAATTTAAGATGGGCAGTTGTGACTGTGAAGGTGCGCTCCCTTTAAAAGTTCAAATAATAACACCATTCTTTTTGGTCTCACTGATGGGGGAAGTTTTGCCATTTGTTATCATCTCTATGTCACCGTTCCACTTGTTTATCACTGGTCCTGTTGTGTTGTTTGGGTTTACAAGCCAACTCTGCTATGAACTGCATGATCGAAAGTATCTATTGACACAAAAAGAGAGGAAACATTGTGAACATCATTTATATAAATTTGGAAAAAAATATAGATGTATAAACAATTTCATTATATAATCTTTAGTAATCCTTCCAGGGTAAATAAATGCAAAATTAGGCAAGGATTTCAACACACTTATCCATTAATCATTATTGAGATGAGCACTTTTACAGAAGAAGATTTTATTTCTGGGCAGATTTGAGACAGTACCCTCAATTTTAAATCACAACCTAGTAACTTGGAGATAGTGGAACTTTTGAAAATTTAAGAAACAATATTTCAAAAGAAAGTTTAGAGTCTGGTAGTAAAAAAGTTCTGTAACAGTTGTGAAATATGCTCAGTCTAAATGATCATTGATCAGGATCACAGCGTCTTAAGGACTCTTCTCCTCAAAAACAAAAACACCAAAATGACAGTTTCATCAACAACTGCATTTATGAAGAGATCAAATAAATTCCTTAGTAGTCAGTTTAAAAGTCAACTATCAGTGACACACACACACACTGAAGTAGATCAGCTAAAGTAGATCAGCTATCTATACAAAACCCAAGAAATTTGCTGGTGCTCTCTTACATATCATAAACATTTTTTGTGAAAACCAATCAGAGGATTGCATGGTAAAGACAGAAACTTTCTCGGTGGGCATTTTAGAGGCTAGGTAATGGGCCCTCGCTGAGTTGGCAAATTCCTTTGAATGTTTTTATTTGAGGGTGTAAGAAAGGTCTGTAAGCTAGAGATCAGAAGCAGCCCCAGGGTATCCTTACCTCTCTTTAAAGTGGATAATCTGAAATTGATAGATAGACCCTACTCTGCCAGACACTTTCAAGGGCTGAAAACCTGCCCCAGGCCATGAATTTAATCATCATATCCGATATTTTTAAGTTTGTTAGAAAGCAACAGGACAAAACATAATAACCTATTTGCATTCTGAGTTGATGGGGTTTACTATAATGTTTCATCTACATGTATCCCTCTTCCAGTTTTGTTTTTGTAGATAGAAAATGTAGTGTCCTATTTAAGTTATGACCTCACTTCTCTTTTTCTTTTTTTTCTTTGCCACAGAGTCCTTAAGTGCTAACAAATGTTTAGTTAGCTCTTTTATTGAGAAGGAACCCTTTTCAATAGGCTAAAGTGGCAGTTAAAGTTTGACCTTTCCTTTCTCTGTAGGAAAATCTACACTGTCTTTTCATATTCATCAATCTAATATGTTTTTACTGTTTCTTCTGTCCACCTTACTGACTCACACAGGCCTTGATGCCGAGCTCTACTATGTAAGGGATGACATGGTGAATCACTATGCGCTCTCCTTCAACATGCCTGTTCCAACTGAGACCAACGGGCTTTACTTCATGTGGTATTCGAAGTCCAAGGTAATTTTATAATATTTTCCAGGGTCTGCTCATGAATGGAGATGAATGTGAATTTTAAAAGGGGTTTTTCATTCATAGGTGGACTACCGGCTTGCGTTCTATGTGGAGAACCCTGTTGCCTTAAACCCACCGTCGAGCAATATCTCCAGTCAGGGGGAGGTACCCCGTGTTCCCTCAGGTCTGATGAATGTTTACCTTTTTTTTCCTATGATTTACTACGTCATCCTATATTTTCTTCTGTTTTTGATAGAATAACTTAGTGGGGTGGGTGGATGAGGCGGGGGGGGTCTGTGTTCTGAAGCTAGCAAAGTTATTTTATCTTAGCACGAGAATCATTATGACTGGTAATCCACAAAATCGAAAATATTCAAAAGTTATATAAATAATTTTAACACAGACTGGGATTGATGTGCAAAAACACCATTTCCTCATTCTCAGTTTTCTTTTGAAGGTGTTGTGGACTGATATTTTAGTGGAATGATTTAAGTACCGGTAAATAAGATTTCAGACTATCAGTCATTTTGGCACATTACACTTGTATTGTTTGAAGAGAAACATAATATCAGGCAAAACCAAACTAAGCCAAGCATAGCCACTGGCACCAACTCGGTTAATAAACTGCAATAGCTACCGGTAGTCAATAATTTCAAGTTTTCTAATGAACAACAGCTGCACAAAGACTCATTTACATTAATTTTTTTCCATTCACAGTCATGGTCTTAGTGTATTCTGTCTTATTCAGTCAAACTTTTACATTTTGATTGCAAAATTCTTTTTTAGCCCTACAACTGCATATGATAATCCAGATGAATCCCAGTGTCTCTAAACAACCACTATGGTTCGTGCATGTGTTGTGTTGTGTGTGCTTTTTCCACAGTCTTCAGAGTGGAAGTGGTCTGTTCGGGCAAGGTCGATGAAGAGGCATTTTTAACAATGCAGCTCAATCTGACAGACTATGCCAACAACTACACAGTGCTCAACTTCAAAAGGAGGAAAATGTGCTATAGAAGTAAGAATGGTTACTTATCATCCAGTAATTACAACAATGGTTAGGTTTTGAGTGATTTATGAAAGAGCTACAGCAACCGGCATGAGTGTTTTCTTTGTTCCTTTTTTTGTACTTGTCAACCTGTATTAATTTTCATATGTGAGAAGAGAAAATCAATATGCCTCCTCTATATTTAAATGTATTTTAATTTTGTTCTTAATTTAGTTTTTAGTTGGCATTTTGTTCTGTATCTATTTGTCAAACTATTTGAAGATAGTTCCATATTACCAAGAGGCCTTTCTCTGTCCTACACAGGAACAGATTTATTGCCATCTTATTTGAAGCTGGAAGCATATTACCTTTATGAACAGGTTCTTTGTCTGTCTTTGAGTGCTGCCCTGAATTCAATCTGAGCAACTTTACCTTCCAGATGGCCTCTTTCAATTGTTCCTGTAAATTTTGTATTAGAGGGCAAATAATGGTGAAAGCTATTTGTTGTGTTGTCACACACAGAACAGAATCTGCTTTACAAAGAACAGAAATGCTTTGTAAGAAGCCCAATACTTTTTTTAAGCCAGACCTAAAAGATTCCAGATTTGCCTAGTTGACCTCATGACAGTTAAGATATTCTTTCAGTTATGAATAGCGCAATTTATTCCTTTTGTAAATTCCTCAAACCACAATTTCCATCTCATTATGTTAGGATACTCATCTCATACTCAACCACTCCTTTTTATTGTGGCATTGGTCTGATTTGCTTTTGTTGAGAGAAAGTTTAAAAACGCTCTTTTTCGTGTAGCAAAAGAAAGATCAAGTCCAACCATGTAATTTTTAGCCATAATTGAGCATTTTAATGTTATCAAATTCAAGGCTCTGGTACACTGGCTCTTGCTTATTTTTTGTGGTCAGGTATGCAATTAATTTGATAATGCCATTTCAATGACTATTTCTTTGTAGGACAATAGAGTTGATGTAATGATATTTTCTGTCCTCTCTGTGAACAGGAATAGATTCTGACCCAAAGATTGCTATTCCCCACAACAATAACACATTTCATACAAGTGAGAGTAAGTAACCATGTCGCCTTCCTCTATTGTTTTTCTAGCACAGGGGTTTTGTTGATAAGAGTTAGATGGGAGGTCAATCTGCCTTGTACTTACCTATTACCTAGTGGTGACATTGTCTATAAGAAAACCCAATGTATATTAGAGCTACAAGTGGATTTTTTAAATATTTTGGGTTAGAGGTGTTTTTGAGCAGTGAGTATTTTACCCACAGTGAACAGTGGGCGTAGCTCTCATAAAGGGGTGACATGATTACCAACGTTTTTTCCAGCTAAAACGATCCACACACAAATTACAGTTCCAGCTGGATCTGTACTGTGAAAATTTCTACTGAATTTGCCTGGAATCTGTGAGATTTCAGTTATTTTAGACGGCTTAAAATAGGCTCTTCCTGTGGATACTTTCTAGGTAGCCTTTTGCTTTGTACCATGTCCTGCTGAGTACCTGCTAAGTACATCATAAAACTCCACTAAGAAAAAGCTAAAATAGCCCTTTCAGAGAGAGGGCTTATATTGGAGAGCACTCTGTTACCACCCCCACCCTATGGAGTGGTTGTCTTCTTTTTGTGAGACTTGTACAGACCCTTTGGTGTTTCAAAGTACCGTTAGTGGGCTTGTCTCCCTTTTGCTTGAGTAAGCCAGGGGAACCTGAGGCCCTCTAAGGCTTTTAGTGTGGTGATGAGAAATGCTCCCAGACATTGAGTCTTTACCACAGGCACTACTATTCTGGCCTCTGTTTACTTTGGTTCCTTTTAATACGTACCTATTGGCATACTTTATTCTGTTGCTCTACCTCTGTCTTTTTGGTGGCACAATTGAAACTTCTGCAAAGATGGTCATGTGTTCAGTGTAAAGATGCCCCTCGTTTTAGAGGTGCTTGGCAGTTCAATAACTGTCATCTTTTTTTTTTTCTCATCAGTTAATGGTGTTCCCGCGCCCACAACCTCCACCCAGGTGTTCTACATAAGTGTGAGCGTTTGCTGCATTGTCATTTTTCTTGTGGCCATCATCCTTGCCATTCTACACCTGCACAGCATGAAGAGAGTGGAGATGGAGGACAGGTGGGTTTATTTTAAGCATTAACAATCAGTGGGAGGTTAAAAAATAAAACTATTGAATTTTTCCAGTTGCTGAACAAATACTGGTTTTGTCTTTTTTGCCCAAGCACATGG
>CAJRST010000002.1:4258292-4394654 GCA_907169785.1 Menidia menidia
TAGATAGATAGATAGATAGATAGATAGATAGATAGATAGATAGATAGTTAAATGTATGACCCCGATGTGATTTGAACACGCAACCTTTTGATCTGGAGTCAGATGCGCTACCGTTGCCCCACGAGGTTGTCTATTAAGATAGTAACACAGTTTGTTAGGACAAAAAAGAAGGATGAAAACTGTGTAACCCAGAGGAAAGAGATTTAAATGCACATTCTTACAATGTTGTCGAAGAGCCGTTTGGATCTCATTTGGCTTTGTTTTTTCAGATTTATTCGTCATGAAACATGATTTATTTTATACCACAAGTAAAAAAGCCTTTTCTGTGATCAACTCTTATCCAATTAACCAAGAGGCTGCTAGGAATTATGAGCGATATGATGCGCGTGACGCCTTAACTGAACACCTCTGAGCTAAAGATAGACATAAATTATTTTATTTTCCCAGTATCCCATTATCTAATAGAGAAATCAAAATAAAAGTAGCTTTTATAATATGCTTGCTTACTCTGTTTTTCCGCAGGAGATTATTTATTCTAAGTTATGGAGTTGTATGAGTAAAGCTGAAATACAAGCAAGCATTTGTAATAGGCCTATACTTAAAAACACACCGATGAAGGTGGGATATTGTGTAAAATATTGATTAAAAACAGATTGCAAATATACAATATAAAAATCCTTTCCAACATGTATACAGTTGAATATACTATAAAGTTAGGATATTTAATGTTTAAAATGATTTTTAAAAAATTTCAGGTTTTCATTTTCAGTTTGGACAGGTGCATGTTTACCTCTGTTCTACATCACTCTCCTTTTAAAACCATTCAATAAGAGTTTAGGAAGTTCCATAGTTCCTAATAGGAACTATGGAAAACTAATTTTAAAAGCATTGTGGATGGAATTCTATCCCATTTTTGCCTGATGCATGACTGCAGGTGCTCAATAGTCTGTTGCTCTCCATGTTTATTTTGTGCTTCATAGTGATCCCCACATTTCTAATGGATGACGGGTCTGGACAGCCAAGACCAGTCCAGTAAATGCAAAACGTGGCCTGGCATTTTTATGTTGGAGTAAGCATGTTAAAAGCTTGGACGTAGTTGTTTGGAGTGTTGTTATTGGTAAAAAGAATAATAGTATATTTTTATATTAAAGGGCCTTTTAAAGTAAAAAAGGACACTGTATAAATACAAGACATTGGTCAACGTTCTCAGTTTATTATTACCCCTGTTCTGTCCCAGCTTTTTTGGAACAGTGTTCAAATTCAAAATAAGCTAATATTTGCACAACAAAAAAATAAAAAAGCTAAAATTATCAGTTAAATGTATCAGTTTAAAAGTTTATCAATAAATATTGTAAAAAAAAAAAAAACTGATTATATTAATTGATTTTTTAAAAATAAGTGATAAATGACTTTTTTGGTATATTGATTTAATAAAGATTGGAAAGGAAATAATTGAACTCTGATTTTTTTTATATTTTACTTCATGTAAAACATCAACATTTCATTAACTTAATTAGTACTCAAGGTTTGTAAAATCATTCGCTGTGAACTAGATATGTGTAACTAAAGATTTTGTTAAACTAAATGCCAATGCCATCTGAGCCACAGGGTTTTCTTCAATAGAACTAACTGCTCTTACTTTTTGTGTCTGTCAGTGTGAGTGACAGTGGTAGCTCACAGGGCCTGTCTCAGCCATCCACCCAGACCACACAGTACCTGAGAGCTGACACTCCAAACAACGCCGCTCCTGTTACGAGTAAGACATTTTTCTTCATCTGCTGTTCTTGAAGCTTCGCTGTAAGTTAATTTTTCTTTAGCCGAAAGAGAAAATTAAATTAGTGCTTAAAGTATTTAGCATGCCAGTTTTTTCTTGTCTGGCACTGGCATCTGCAAAATACTGATGGTTTTCCAAATGCAATAATCAACTGTGAATGACCTAATTGGCTTTATTAGTATCATAAGATTGTAAGAAAGAGCGCAGTTCATGCAGTGGTGTCGTCTCTCGTCACTTTTTGTTTTTCTGACCCTTGTGACCCATTACTGTCTGAGCAATGTGTAAATATCATCACCATGTGCTTTGCATCAGGCAGCACAAAGAGACAGAAAAAAGCAGCCTTTTATTCTGGAAGTGGGGGTAAATGTTTAACTCTTAAATGACAAAATTATAGTGTGCTGAGAAAGGTAGACATACTGTAATAAAATAGAAGGTGTTGAATGTAAACATTGAAGATGTCCACCTCAGAACTGTGCTGTGAGCATTTAGAGACTGTAAATCAAGAGGGGGCTCTTGGTCTTTTAAAACTGTACATTCATTGTTTAAGAACAGCAGAAACTGGAAACATTTGGTCATGGTCTGCTGTGCCAATGTGCAAAATAATCACCAATTTTTTATCAATAGAAGATTTTAAATGCTCATTGACACCAGAAACTGAGGTCACAAATGACAAAAGGGTCATTTTCACAGACATGTATTCCCCTGCACTGACAAGTTTCCCCCTTTGGCCAGATGGAGCATCGTTTGTTTAATCATTCTGAGCAGGAGGCCTTTCATGTTTTATCTATGCAAGTTCAGGGAGTATTTTAAATCATTCTCTTTTTCCCATTAACGCTACCAACTGGTCATTTTATTCTTGCTTTGATTAAAAGTCAACTGTTTGCTTTTTGTCTTAATTTACCCTGTTTACACTAATTATGAGGTAGATCTGTCTCCTGTTCTATACCGTTGAGTAGAGAAGAAGATCAGCAGCGCCCTGCCTGTTGAGTGTGGGGCAACAGCCACCAGCCATTTAGCCCTTTGTTGTTTTTGCCTCATTGCCAATGTCTGTTCCATCATTGCCCTCTTGTGGACACAGTCACATCCTGCTCTCACCCTGTGCATTTAGTCTGACCCACTTGCTGTTTCTTTATGCCTTATGCTCATGCTATTAATTGAAACCACCAGCTACCTCTTTGTTTTGCTCCTAAAAAGGCAAGTTTACCCAACTTGCAAGCATGCCTGGATTGATGGATGCATTTGATTACGAGCTGGAAATTTACAGCGACGGTTAAGACATCCATTCATTCCCTCTCAGGTCATGTTGTAACTTGCGTGAACTATCCATTAAACCACCTCTTTCTTCCTTTCTCCCACTCCCCTCCTCCTGTGGTCATCAGACAATCACCCCGGCTCTGCACCCATACTCCAGCTTGCTGCCTCCTCCTTCCAAAACCCTGGTGCTCCCCCTCATGAAACCAAAAGTAAGTTTAATGAACTGCTCCAGTTAGTCCATTATGAAGTGAGAAGCAGGATCACAGTTCCTCCTTTTAGACACCGATTAATGAAAGTCTTCCATTTCATTTTGAAGGCTTTTTATACTGGTTCATATATCATTATACTACTTCATACTAACACTCACTGACTCACTCATTACTTCAAACATTTGACATTCTAAAACCAATCGCTGCCAAGCTTCATATACATTAAACTAATATTAAATTAGTTTTTCTGACGAATCTGAGTTTATTTAAAAAAAATTTATAGCAATATTTTTGTTCTTTTTAGTTTTGAAGATTTCCCACCGTTTATCTGTTTTATGTCATTTTTCAAATGTATTCTTTTTGCACAAACAGCTGATCACAAATGTAAACATTTCTTTTCCCTGAGAGTATGTGGAATGTATCTCTTAACTGTTAAATTAACTGATACAACTAGCCGTCTATTTGAACGAAAAAAAATTGTCTCTTAAATGTGTCTGTCAGGGGTAAAAGAAAATAAATTATTTATAGTTACACAACCCTCAAATTTTGTACGTTTTGCATGAGCGGATATTAACAATGCCAGCCCCGTGATTCACTGAAAGGGAACTAATTCATGCCATTCTAACAGGTTTTGGTATGTTCACTGCTATTACAAAATGGAGAAAAATTTAGTCAGCATTTAGACAAAATAAAATATTTTTTTGCTGTCATTAACTGTTAGGTGCTGATGTATTTACATGATTTCTTTACTGCAGCATTGATTGGATACAGTTAATATTAGGTTTGTATTTTCAAGACAATTCATTTTGAGCTGTATTTATTTTGTTTGTGCTTTATTAGGACATACAAGAACCTCTGCATTAAGAGTTATCAATAATTCTTTAAAATGGAATCAGGGATATTTATTTTTTTGCCTTGTGTCTCAGAGTATTTGAATTGAAGTCTAAGTTTGCATGAAATACCACACTCCACCGTAAGATGTTAGAATTGTCAACTGCTTCCATCAACCATCGTTAAGTATCAACTTTTTAATATAAATATGAAGGAAAAAAAAAAGAAAAGTCTGAGGAGTTTTATGTCCAATGCGTCTAATCTGACAGAGAGCACTAAGAGGTCAAAACAACTACACTTTTCCAATTGTGCAATTAATCTCTCAAAAGTATATCATGTTACTTCAGTAAGCCTAAATATATTATAACTGTTCAAATGTGATGTTTTTAATAACTTTCAGTCATCTCTAAATTAAGCCTTAGGGTTTAGTATGCAAAGTTGACCATTAGTTATTTCTAGAGTGGGGCTCTGGCCATGAAGATTTAAATTACACAGTGTTTTAACATTTATTTTCTTGAGTTTTGACATAAATATGTTTCTAGTATTATTGTTCATGCACTTTGCATGGTTGAGCTCTAGGGGGGAGCATTGATGCATGCAATGTTAGGTTTTCTTACACAGATCTACACCCAACAGCAAAGCTTTAAACTCTGTGTTAACAGTGTCTCACTGGAATCCCATGTAATTCCTTAAAAGGACCTCAGCTTTCTTTACTTTAAATGTTTGGCTCAAAAACTCACACTTGTATAACACTATGTCAGTTGAAGGCTTAATTTGTTCAAAATGTCAGCACTTGTCAGCTGTGGACTGTCACCGAGTCCAGTTTCGTCTGGGGGTATTTTTCCGCTGAATATGTACTTCCTAAAGCCTTTCTAGAGAGTTACTTCTCATCTCTTGACAAGAGGGGTAAACACTGAGAGTGTTGTGTTGGCCGTGTTCATCTGTGTAGACTCTGCTGGAAACTTGTGCGTGTGCTAATGTATCCAGACTCCATCCTGTGTCTGTCTGCCTACATCTAATGACAGTGTACATTGGGAGGTTATGTAACAAAGGTGCTACTATAAACGACTTGACATGAAGTTGCTTTAATGTGCACTCCACCTCTTGCCAACCATATTTCTTGTAGCTGCTCCCCCCCCCCCCCCCAACATATGTTTTCTGGAGACAACTGTTATTATGAGTATGTAACTTTGCATTATTGATCTAATCTTGATTAAAAAGGCCTGTCAGAGTTCTAAAGATGTGGATTTTGTGATGCTGATTGTGTGTGTGTGTGTTCTGCCCTCACAGGTTACCCATCTCTCCGTATAGAGAAAAATGACCTGAGGAGTGTGACCTTAATGGAGGCTAAAGCTAAAGTGAAAGACATTGCAATTTCAAGGGAAAGAGTCACATTGAGAGATGTCTTACAAGAAGGTACCTAACAAGCTGTTTTTTTCCTCATACATTCCCTTTGTTTCTCTTCGTTAATGTTAAAGAAGCTTTTCTGACTCGCTTATTATTCGTGGCTTATCCTCGTCTAAGTTGGATTCTTTTGGTGGTACAGTTTCTTATGTGTCTCCGCACCTAAAGTATACATTTTATGTCTGTTCATGTTTGATCTTCACTAGCTTTTTTTAAAAACTATTTGAGAATTTTCACACTGAAAATGCTCTCCTGGCCCAACCCTACATGTTAAAAATGTCGTAACAAATTAAAAATAATTTATTCTGTTGGATCTATTTAGACTTTCACAAACAAGACAAACTGAAAATATAACATAAAAAGAATAAAAAGTTAAGTGACTTGCATTAGAAGTCATGTTTTATATAAAATGTTTTGTGCACAGTTTTATTCTGTTAGGAGATGCTGTACATCTCTAATAAAAAACATACGGCTTTAGGGCTGCACAATATTACACAAACATACAATGTCATTGTCTAATTTTACAGTAATGCATGTTTCGTTGAATTGCTTTTGGGAATTGCTGGAAAAAAGTTTTTATGGGATTTTTGTGTACAGTTGCTATTAACATCTGTTAAATGGTTCTAAAGAAATGATTGCTGAAATTTTAACAAAAGACTCTTTTGAGGTCTCAGTGCAAGAGAGGAGGAGATGAGCATAAGTGAACTTGAATGTTTCTGGTTTACCTAAAGAACTACTAAACATTTTAAGCTTCTAAACTTATCTCTTTACCGTTCATAAAGGAAAATGAATGCAGTGTAGATAGTTTCAAGTAGGAATTTTGTTCAAGATGTAACACAGGGAATACTTTTGTGCTCAAGTCATTTTAAGCCTACTTTAATTAAAAAAGGGATTATTACTCACACTAACCTCCGCATGAACCCAAGGATTTACAAAAACCAATCATGTCTTTGTTGTCCAGACTGAAATAACTGATAGCTGAACTGCTGGAAATTTAACTCAAAGTACACTAGAAAGAGGAACAACACAAACTAAGAAACAAAAGGAAATTAGATTTCGCTCTTAGTGTTTTTGTATGAGACCCTCTCTTTCTGCCATTTTTTCTCTTGAGTGTCCTGGATTATTGCAAACTAAACTTTTGAATGACTTGTTGATTTGATTTTGGAGAAAATCTCTTAAGACAGACAGACACCTGGGAGATGTGGGTACTCTATAAACTGAAGTAATCGAGTGAACAAAATGCAGGGTAAAATGACAAATGAGGCAAGTAATTTCTTTGTCAGGCATTAATCTTTGCAAACTAGCTGCTTGACAGTGCTAGTGCACTTATAACAAACAAAGTCTTTTACTTTATTTAAAGATGAATTTGATTACTAGGAGAAAAAGTCACATTTTTTAAATGAACTTTAATTTGATTAAGTCAAAAACAATGACAATAAGCTAGTGTTTCAGGTAAGTTATTTGTTTAAGGTTATCTAATCATGGCTTCCACACTTTGATTCGCCTTCTTAGAGGATATCTAATGACAAACACCTATATCGTGCCTGTCACCCTTTTATCAGATATAACAATAGATTCTGATGGCATAATTAACCTGAAGTAAAGCCTAAGCAGATACAAATGCTAGCTTCATAGTTAGCTTCACATGTCTGTGAGTGGCCTGCTTTTAAAGTCAGGTAAAGAACTAGAAGGTGAGTAAAAAGGCAGAGTTGTTCCAAGGTTATGAATATTTGTCCTATATAATCAGTTTGCTTTACAACAGGGCGTGAACACCATCTGCACATGGTTGGTTATTGTGTCTCTATCTAACTCTGCTGTTGCTGTCAGCTGTCCACATTTATTCAGTTCTGTGAACAAAGGCGTAGCAAATCTAATATTGATATTCAAAACAAGAGAGTGCAAGAAGCACAATGTAGCATGTCAGACACGTGAAATCAGTGCCGAGTTTTGTTTATGGGTACCAACAGGTCCAGACAGGCCTGATGACGAAGACAGAGATGGGAGGGATACACTTAAACTCCAACCCTGTTGTTATTCTACATCGCTTTTCGTGTTGAAACCTTATGCTCAGTTTTCCCTGGGGCAATGTTTTTATTTCTCAGTTTACATTGATGGTTTATATTCCGAACAGGTATTTCACCACAGAAAAGTTCTAAAGAAACTGTATTATAAAGGAGATGATGGATGGATTCACTTGGCCTTTACACATTATATATCTCTTTAAAAAGGGTTCTCTGAGCTTTTCTTGTCAGCAAAACAGGGGCCAAAACTGCCAAATCCCATTAGAAGACAAAAGGGTGTTAAACCAAAGCCTGTCCACCTCCTCTCACAGATCAGCCAGGCCTGGCAGTCAGGGAGTGAGGTGACATTTCTATCTTTGAAAGAGATGCTTATATCTTCCCCACTGATGCCCTTTTCCTAACACAAAAAAGGAAAGAGGAAAAAAAATCAGTTTTTTGTCTTTGACAGGCACATTTGGCCGTATCTTCCATGGCGTGCTGCTGGATGAAAAGGACCCTAGTAAGGAAAAGCAAGTCTTCGCAAAGACGGTAAAAGGTATGTTTCTGGCAACAGGTCCAGTTTCTTTATTTTTCTATGCCCTCGAAACAGATCTTAGGAAAAAAAGCACAAACTATAGCTCTCATTTAAGCACCTTTTCCATTGAAAATAAAAAATATTCTGAAAATGTGTAACTTAAAAAAAAAGAGCTCTGCTCTCCAGTTTTACAAACATTAGTAATTTCAGCCCTGGTATGATCCTAGAGAAACCTGTTTGTGGCCATTTGCATTCAGAAATGCCCTCAATTAACTTTATGTAGTAACCCTATTTTACTTTGAAAAGTCAACTGGCAGTTTTTCCTTTCACAAGGAGAACCTAAACAAAGCTTTGCAGGGTTCAGGTCCCCAATTGTTCCCAAACTCAGATGTTACCAATTGTATAAGATGAATGAGTGTGGTTTCAATTTTTGTTGTTTTTATTTTTCTATGTCTTCCTTCTTTAAAGTCTGTCTTAGTGGCAAGTGGCAGGAATTTAACCTGTTTGTCGGTTGTGGCTCCAGCGTGGCCCTTCATGCCCTGAAAATGAATGTACAAATTTGGCAGTAAAAGAGTCCCAGGTCTCCCTAAAATTGCTGGTTGCATGTCAGTAAAAGGCATGTGTCTGCTTTCTCTGCCAGCTGACTTCTGACCTCTCCATTCAGCCGTGTTTACTCAGAGCGGGGTGGATACCACTCTGTGAACAATATCCCAATGCCAGTTTTGGCTTTGTTAAACTCCTTACTTCCTTCTCATACGCCTTTTGGGAAGGGAACAATAACGCTTTCCATAAGTACCAGACGATGGCAAAGCTGCACGCACAGATTAAAAAGTGCCGCAGGTCAGTTTCCCTCTGAAGTTTTCCTCTACAATAAGTGTTGGCAGAGGAATTGTGCAATGAAAGGAATAAAAAAAAAAAAAAAATCAAACATCACTTCGGGTTAGACAATATTTCTGTCCTCACCTCTGCATCTAACACAAGTTGCCCTTTCCTTTTATTTTTAATGTGGTTCTGTGTCTTATTGAAAATTTCCAGATCATGCGTCTGAGGTGCAGGTGACCATGATGCTGACTGAAAGCTGCAAACTCAGGGGACTCCACCACAGGTATGCCCAAGCACAAAAGTTTTTTTTTTGTCAGTTTGATTTAAAAAAAAAATGAATGTGTAACCAAAATCATCAGTATTGACTACCCCCATGGTTGTACAGTCAGTTCCTGAAATGTTTGGACACTTTTTATTTCAGCTGTACAAAAATTTGGGGATTGCAATCATCATGCATTCTGAAATTGAGGTTCAGCTGAATGAACCAAAACTTGTTTGGTCAGTCATCTGATTTTAACCCTGTGTCCTTTTTCTGACATCAAAAGTGAAAGAGTGGAGACCCATAAAAAAACAAGAAATACCTAAATAACAATACCTAAAGATAGCTACAATATGAAAAATATGACAATACGAAAATATCATGATATAAGAAGGACTTTTTTGGCAAGTTCCATACCCTCCAGTTGTCACGTAATTTAAATTGTATTGTAATATCTAAAATAAGATTAAAAAGGTTGATTATTAAACCAATTTTCAAAAGACTTGCTGAACAATATAGAGGTTTATTTGGAACTTCTTAACAGTCATTTGGGCAGCTTGGAGCAGAGACCAGAGCACAGCTTGGATTTCTTGATTAGTCTTTTCCTTTAAAATATGGATTGAAGTTTGTTTGAGTTTAAAAGTGATCACCTACTTTGTGCCGCAGGCAGCACATTTTCTGTAGTACTCGTGCTGTCTCACAGAATGCAAAATAATTCAGATCCCTCATTAAAAGAACATAAATTGCTGTTTCACCTGCAGGCAGATTTTACTTTTTTTTTTTTTTTTAAAGATCTGTGACTTTCTCAATGACATGCATCAGGCAGCAGCTCAGTCTGTGTGATGGCTGGAACTGATTTTACCAGTTTGTTTATATTGATATATTATTAATCCATAGTCATGGACTTGTCTGAATTTACTTTTAACTTTAATAAGGACCATAAACAAAGCTTGCATCAAGGATGCAGAGGAATTCCATACTCTGCCACCTTTCCTGGAAACATTTGGTATCATCATGTTGCATAATGAGCCCAGAGAAACTTAATTAGACCCTAAGTGCAGCCAGTTAAAGTCAGAAAGTTGGTAAGATGTAATCCCCAATCCCCTAAAGTATAGATTTTATTACATATTTAACTTCCAAATTTAGGTCTTTCCAACAAAAGGTCTGCCTGCTTTATTAAATAATTTTTAGTTTTGGTTACAGTAAAGAGTTACTTCCTCTTTTCTTATTCAGAGTACCTCACAATCAGAATCTGAAATACTTTAATAATCCCAGAGGGAAATTATTTAAATGCTGATGAAGCAATGCCACATTTTTGCACATCGAAGTGAAGATCAGCAATGCTCTGACCCAAATGTGGCTTCACGGGAAAGCTATATGATTATGTTAGTCCTACTCCTTCGTCCTTGTCTTCCTAAGGCCTTTTTTTATGTGCGGCACACCTCCACACAAATGTAATACTGTAGCACATCATCACTGTCTCCCCTGTTCATGTAGAAATCTGTTGCCCATAAGTCACGTGTGCACAGAGGAAGGTGAGAACCCGATGGTACTGCTGCCTTTCATGGCCTGGGGGAATCTCAAGCTCTTCCTCCGGCAGTGCAAGCTAGCCGAGGCTAACAACCCTCAGGTGAGGCATGGACTTTGCTCGCTAAATATTTTGTGAAAAAGCTTTAATATGTCTTCTAATTCTGCCTCTCTCTCTGCAAAAGCTTATGATGTAAACTGAACAGACTAAAAAATTGTTTCTGGTTTTATAGATAACTTATTTTTTTCTCTTTTTTTTTACTTCAGCTTCATTTTTGACTGCAGGGGTCTCTTGTAACACAGTGTCATTTTAAGGTTTAGTTCAACTTTTGTTTATTTTAGTTTCTCTAACAAATCATCCTCCCTGTATGCGTGTTTTATGATGTGGTCTTGAGCATGAATATAAATCTACTTGTTATTTAAAGATACATTTTGAAGCTAAAGAAAAGTTGGGCTCCATCCCAGCAGAAAATATTTTTCTTTTGTGGTTTTGCGGCAAGTAGCACCCACAGATAGTAGTGTTTACACTGTTATTATAGAGACTGTTATCACAGCCACGGAGTCTGGGCTTCAGGTGGAGATTTCCACTCTCTGAGTAAAGACAATCAGGCCTTTGTGTATCATAACCCGGAGGAGTCTTTGATACTCTTTGCAAAGCCAAGTATGAATCCAACCAATCAGTCAGCATTAAAACTACAGATGCACCAAACTTTTCACTGTCACAAGATGAATCTTGCCAGTAATCAAAGCCCTTCGTACAGCTTCAGATTTTGGCAGTCACTGGGCGAAAAGATGTTCATTAAGTTGTGCTGTCAGGATGAGTGTTCTGTAAATCAAGGCCATTATAGGAAATACGTGGGGGATGTGTAGGGTTGAGCCTTTCCTAACGTTTTTTCATTTGAACCGTTTTTCTCTGAATCGTGTATATTTCCATCCTTGTTCATCGGTTGCTCAAGAGTTTGTTTTCCTATTTTTGGGAGAATTGATGATCATTGATATCACACTGTTTGATAAGACAACCGTTAAAAAATGTTCACTGTGTGTCAGAGTCGAGGCATCTTATCTATCTAAGATTTGATTAGAATAATAATAACAGTAATAATGAAGGTACATTTATATAAGTCACTGCCTCTTTAGGAACTCTAAAGCGACGTTGTCTTCTCAGCTATGCAGGATGTTTATGTGCTTTCAGGGAGCTGCCTCACTTTGTTAACAGTTGGGGGGTATTTTCTGTAACACATCTGTTGGTTGATCCATTGTCTCTGTGGTTTAAAGCACAGAACAAATAGCTGGTTTAGCCTTTGGGGTTTGTGCTTTCTGGATCACATAATCAGGTCCTGGACCCTGTGTCTCATACAGTTCTGGCAAGAAATGTTAATAACTCAACACAACTGTACTTATGCTATACTTTGCTATATCTTTTGACCAGGGCAGCCCTTTAACGCAGTCAAAACTCACACATCTGTGCTAAGTTTCATTGGAATTCAAATCTTAAAGTCCTAAATAACATGTAACTGGTATCATACAGATATTGAATTATTGTAATAGTTGATAGCTTATGGTCAGGGCAACTTTCATCCATTAGCTGAAGTTCCCTGTTTCTCCTTGTTTGTTTTTCTCTTGCTTTTCCTGTTTCTCTCAACTGTGCATTATCACTCTGTCTGGTCCATTTCCTTTCAGGCTATCTCTCAACAAGACTTGGTGTACATGGCCATCCAGATTGCGTGTGGCATGAGCTACCTGGCTCGTAGGGAGGTCATACACAAAGACCTTGCTGCAAGGAACTGCGTGTAAGAATCTAACCTGGAGTGGAGTTTCCAAAGCTCTGCCCTGTAGCTTTCAGGTGAAGTGGTCTTGGAATGTCAACCCCTTGTCTCATTTCTCTCTGCCCTCCCTTCCCCCAACCTTGCTGACAGCATTGATGACAACATGCAGGTGAAAATTACAGACAATGCCCTCGCCAGAGATCTATTTCCAATGGATTACCATTGCCTGGGGGATAATGAGAACCGTCCTGTCCGCTGGATGGCTCTGGAAAGCTTGCTCAATAACGACTTTTCCAGCGCAAGTGACGTGGTAAGGATTGCTGTAACAAATATAACACTTCCTGACTCTAAAGGAGTCATTAGGCTGAGCAATCCATCCAGGAAATGGCACCAATTGTATTCAAGCTATCCTTGGATACTTAGTTAATGTGTCAAAGGGAAGGGCGGTACAGTATTGAGCACCATTTGTCAACCGGTTTGCCCCTCTTTCCCGTCTAATCAGCCTGTCCGGTAAGAAAAGAAGACTTTTCGGAAAGCCAAAGAGATCCTTTGAGGCTTTGCCCTCCATCACCCCACAACGCTGTGTATCTCTCGTATGTGCATGCTGGCACTTTTAGTTTGCAAAGGCCTACTTATAACAGACAACAAAGCATCGGACCAAGTCCATGCAAGTCGATGTGCATTAGTGCTGCTCATGTTAACGCAATGCTTACCCTTGTGTTTGTGTATATCTGATTCAGAGCCACACAATGTCAGACCCTCTGCTGATCTGTTTATATCTGGTTGGCCAAGTATACAGGTGCATTGATGCGGGAGCAGGGTGGATTACTGAGCAGCACATGTTTTTTTTCTTCTTTTTTTCTTCAAATCTTTGAGGCCCTCTTCTTGCTTTTTGTTCCCTGTGGCATTGGAAAGGAAAAAGTTTCTTATTCTACTCATACTAGCTTGTAGGTTTGTTGTTTTTCCAAAAAAACACTGTTTTTTGGTCAGTTTTTGGTTAAAATTATGTTTTAATTGTTTTATGTAAAAGGGAAAATTCAAGACCAATAAAATTCCTGTTGGCAACTTTTAAATTCAAAGAACTGCTATTAAATACGTTGTTAACGCTTTCTCAAACATAGAGAGGAAATGCTTCCTTTCCTTTTTCTCTCTGCGGTGGTTACTGTAAATATCAACACAGGCAGGCAGAATTCGGTTGACACCACCTCCCTGCTGTTTAGACGTTGAGTCTCCTAACACTTGTGGCTGTGATTTACATTCCAAATACATTTTTTTACACGATTTCCTTGCATTGTTCACAGCAAGCATTTTTGCATGTAGGCACCCTTTGTTTTTTCTCAGGCCTCATAATAATGTTATTAATGTTTACTCTGTTGACTGAAAACATGTAAACAGTCATGGCCTGTGTGTTCGATTTTGGACAAAATAACGTTAACATTAGCTCAAGATCTAATCACTATTCGTTTGCTTTATGTTCACAGTGGGCATTCGGAGTGACACTCTGGGAACTCATGACTTTGGGTCAGACTCCCTACGTGGACATCGACCCCTTTGAGATGTCTGCTTACCTGAAAGATGGCTACAGAATAGCACAACCTATTAACTGTCCAGATGAGCTGTGAGTTGTTTTTCTTAAACTTTTTGCTTTGCCTTTTTTTTAGGGCTGAAGACACAAACAAATATGCCAAAATACCAAAAAAACAACAACAAAAACACTGCAGTCTCGAGTGATCACCCTCTGCTTAGAACAGGATTGCAACTATGGAGTGTTTTCAGCCCAATGCTTCACCAGCATCACTGTAACACGGTTGTTCCAGTCGGCAGAAAGAACCAAAAATAAACAGCTTAGATTGTTTGTGACGGAAAAAGATTGAAACAAGAGTTTTGCTGCCCAGTAGTTGTTTTTACTCTCCTTTTCAATATGCATACAGTTTCAACAGTAGACATCCTCATACAGCACCTATCAAAGTTATATGAAATCCTTTGTAATGGCTTTTTTCCATTAGTACCTACTCAGTACAACTTGAGTCAGTTTACTTGCATTCCCATAAGATGCCGAAAATATGACGTCTATAGATTTCAGGATATACGTTTTTGTCATTTCTGTGATCGTTATTGGCGTAAATGGCAACACGCAATCAAATGAGGAAGTATATTGTTGCCACAATGCCCTCCATACACATACACAAAGTTCAGCAAAGCTAAACTTTTGTGTATGGTTTTTAATGCTGGTCATCAGCTAGTCAGCAGCATCCCATCTACATAATGAACCTTTATTTACCTTTTTTTGGGAAACCAATTGGTTCTTTGGATGAGATTTTGGACTCCAGAAGTTTGATATCACAGAAGGTCACATTTTTTATTTTTTTTTTTAATGGAGAAGGATCTTATTGGAAGCTAGTGTGTATGTGTGTGTGTGTGTCTAGCGGCTGCCAAGCTTGTTCTTGCAGGCTTTCAACAAAAGAAGTGTGCAGCTGGTGACACATTGTTTATGTAACAGAGGAGCTAAGTCGAACTGAAATGTTCAGTTACTGACAGGGTTGGTTGATATTAACCTTATCAACATCCGGCAACTGTCAAGAATAAGGAGCAACCTTTGCCCACTGGCATCATTTTCCCACCCTGACATTGTTATTTACTGACCATTTCCTCAATATGGAGTCTGCGTGAGGTCACCACCTTCTTGGTGATGGATGAGAACATGATTTTTCTCAGCTCCAAGGCAGCCATTAGCCAACAATCTTGGTGAAATTGTTCCCACTGCATGATTGATTCAAACCGACAAGAGTATTTTATTTAATTTTGTTATTGGTTGTTTTCTTTTTTGTTTTTTTTCTAAAGATAGTTCCAAAGTAAGCTCATTAAACTGCGTACACCCTGATGCTGAGAATTGCCTTTCGTACACATGTTGCTTTCATTACCATTGAGAGCAGAGTCATGTTTGACACAAAGGTCTCTTTGTACAGTTGTGAAACACAAAGCATAAACTCTGTCAATTCTACAATCAGGACACAATGGAAACACAAAAAAATAATCTGCTCCATGGGAAATACACCCAGAGATGAATGAGACATCGAGTATCAGAAATGTAGGTCAAGATGCAGAAATAAAAGTCATGAAAGTAAATTTGTTTAACCATCATTTGCAGAAAATATGTTTCTGTGTGACGTCAGTCTCCCACATCACCGTGGAGGAATTTCTCAGATTGCTCTTAATGATACTGCTACAGTTCATGGAGGTTTGCAGCACTCATGGAGGCTTAACTCTCTCTAGCAGCACTGTAACAAAGCATAAATCTGGTATTTTGACATGACCATCTCAAAACCTTCAACACTCATTTTTCCCGACTTTGTGTTAAAGATTTGCTGCTGAGTTTTAGATCGTTGTCTTGATTATTGCCTAGTTTCACTGAACTGTTAAACAAATCAAATTTTAAACCTCAGCCTTGCCACTATGTACTTTATAGAGTGAAGGCTTTATCCTGTAAATTTACCAAACAAGTGATACCGGCTTCAAAACAAACTTTGACATTTTACTTTTAGAATCTGAGATGTCGCTCTTGGTTTTTTAAGTTTTTATATATACAAATAGCTTTCCAGAGTTTAGCTCAGTTTGACCTCGTGTTGAACCTGCGGGGAAACTTAGTGACTGTCTTAAATATGTTCCTCTTGTTAACGACCGTTCTCTCTGTGGAGGGATGGATTTAAAATAGTTTGGAAATGGATTTATAATCCTTCCCAGAGTGATGAGCAGCAACAGTTGTTTGTGAGATGTGCCTTGCTGACGCCTTTCCTACGTGGCTTTCCATTCTCATACAGCGGAATATTCACATACACTAAAGTGTACTTTTATTAATGTGCTCAGACTCTTTGAATGTCAGTTAAATCATATATAAGCTGCTAGATCTTTTTTTTTTATGGGATAGTGACAATGTAGCATGTCATGTGAATATGTTTCTCTGATTTTTGTATTTTTCTCATTTTTAAATCCGGAGATAATCAAATTATGTTAATTACTTTTTATGTCCTGACCCATAAAACTGCAGTTTTCACTTGTTGGAATGTGTGATAGTTGCAGAGCTGATCACTTCCTTTTCCAGAAAATTTGGCTTGGAGAACGCAAAAGCACACTGATTAATAAAACGATCCTATCGCACTCTGTTATATCAGCACTGCACAGGCAGCGACGGCTTCAGAACAATGCGACTCAGGCTGTTTATCACCAGTGTCCTGACAATCAGGCCAGCTTGGTCTAACACACACCCTATCACACCCTCGCAGTAAAATACACAAAGAGGGAGAGAAAGTGCTTTTGTTACGTTTCTTGAAGGCAGATATTTCCAATTTAACTTGATCCTTTCCCCTGTTCTCTTTGTGGCAGCTTTGCAGTGATGGCTTGTTGCTGGGCCCTGGACCCCGAGGAGAGACCCAAGTTTCAGCAGCTTGTTCAGTGCTTGACAGAATTTCATGCTGCACTGGGTGCCTACGTGTAAAAAAAACAAAGAAAGAAAAAAGAAAAGAAAAGAAAATCTTTGTATTTCATCTGCTTTTTTGAAAATGACACTCAAGGCTGTTGGACACTACTCACATGGAACACCCGTATGAAATTATGCCTTATCAAGAGCAGACTTTAGCACGACAACTTTGTTTTGTACAGTTTTTTTTTGTGGAGTTTTATTTTTTATTTACCTTTTTACAGCATAGCAAAGTAAAAGGATATTTTTCGTTATTGTTTCATTTGCTTATAAAGCACTCGCTCCTCTCTCTGAGAGGGCCTGAACATTGGAAGTATGCCATCAACTTTTACAGACATTTACCTGCCATTGATCAATTTAAGAGTTTGGAAATTTCAGTATTTTCTACAGTTTTGTAACATAAGGACGCAATGGAAATTGTAGATGTTTTTTTCTTCTTTTATGCAATTGATACAGAAAATTATTGTGGGCACCTAACTAGACTCAAAGGTTCCATTTGCTCGGTTTGTGTCCTCTCAGAGGTGTTGCTTCGCTCTGCAATGAAGAGCTCAAGCGAGGTACGAGAGGTAGAATGGAAACCAGACTTGTGTGCGAGGTGACACTTCTGAGACCCCCTCACATGGTACACCATCTCCCCTGGATCTGAGGAGACTACTGGCTGGTTTTAAATCAAAGATTGAACATCAGCAAGGAAATATAACAATAAATCCGAACCAGATTTGGAGTGATGCCTGGGTCATTCTACACCCCTTTCCTTCTTGGTCAGAACCTCCTCCAAGAGTGTCTTTTTTTTCTTTTAACAAACTTGATTGTTCTGCGTCAGAACACAGCCCATTATGGGACTTTCCGACCAGTTTTAGTAACTAGAACACTAATGCTCACTGTGAAAATGCACAGCTTTGTACCGGCTTGGTTTGATCGTGTTCTTTACACCATTTAACATCTCTGTGATGTGTTTTTTTTTTTATATATATATATGGTCACTGCATATTGAAATATGGTTGTAAACTGCTTCCCGAATTCATATCCACAAATTAAATGGAATTTTCTATTATGGTGTTCTGAATGATTGTTTTTTTAGAAATATTTTTTAAATGGATTTCTCTTCTTCCACTGAAGCCACTTTGGCTTTCAGCATGTTCTCATTTCTAAGGATAAACGGCTAAACCTGAGTAAAATTAGGTTGAAATGTTTCCACACGGTTCTGTCCAGCAGAGCTTAAAAGAAGACATTTGTTTCAAAACATTTCCAGGTCGTCAGTTATGCATGCTTTAAAAAAAAAAAAATCTATTGTATCATTTCCCCACCAGCAGCAGCCATAATAGACCGTAATGCAACAAGACCACAAGACATGTTGTGTAATGGAGCATTTTCTTTAACAGACAGTTGTGTCACATCTCTGTGGGGTTTACCAAGTTTCTGGTTTTTAAAGTATAATGTCAAATATTACAACGTTTGAGGGAGGGGAAGTTCTGGATTTTAGTGAGAAAAACTTAGTTCTGTAAACCTATTTCTTATAACACGTCCATATTTCTTATTAACCTGCTTTTTATTTGTGGAACTACGACTGTTGTTGCTGAATCAGCTCTAGATTTAGTGTTAAACATATTTAGTCAACAGGTGAGCTTTTAAAAAAAAAAAAAAGTTAAAGTCTGCATCGTGTGATCACAGCCTATTATTGTCTCTTAGCTTGAACATAAGCGGATGTTCATTCTTAAGCACAGGGGATAACTACTGTCATTTGGAACTCGAAAGAGTAGTCGTATAATTCAACTGGATCAACCTGGAATGTTTTGTATTATATTACATGTTGCATAACAGCATGCGGCCTCTAGCAAAAGATGTTCGACCACATATAAAAGATGCACAGATGATGCAGAACAGTTTTACTTGATAGCTGAACATGATTGCTTTGTTTTTTTTTTAAATAAATCATAGTATTTGCAATGGAAATGCAAATGAGGTGATTCAATTTTTTTCACTCATGACTTCAGTTCTACCGCATCTTTTTGTACACATCACTTGCCATTTTTTTGTAAATAAAGAACCATCTTATTTACTTTTTAAGAAAAAGATATGTTTCATAAAGCCGTAATAATCGATGAAAGCTCTATGCCCTGTATTTAGATGTAAACTGTTTTTTTGTTTCATTTACGGTTTTCAAACTTTATTGGAACATTCAAGTAGTTTTGTTCCGTTGAAGTCCACTCCTTTTTACACTGGAACTGACCCTGCTTCTGACGAAACAACATTTGACCAAAATTACAGTTTTATAGACGGATAAGAAAGGCTTATAAAAGCCAGACTAACAGGGGGAAAACACCTTCAGTCAACAAAGGCATTTCTAATGATTCTTCCCAAAAGCTCCTAAAAAGAACAACTTCAAAAGAAAGAGAGGCGGGTGAGAAAAACACATTTTCCATCAAAATATTTTGTTGATTTATAAGTTTGGGGGGGGGGGGGGGGTTGACATCCTGACCTGTTGGCTATTTCAAATAGCTACTGTTTAACAGCCTCTGACAAACGAGGAATCTTTCAACTAATTAAGACAATTATTTGCCTCCGTGTGTAGTTTAGCCTAACCCCTAGCACTACTTAAAAAGTTACCGCTTAGTCAGCTTCACATATAAACTGACGAACGCAAATAAAACTAACACTGAATAAACACGTTATTATACTTTTTTTTGGTCGAATGTGATTTCAAGGCTTGAAATAGCTGAACTGGCACTCCTCGACGTTCATTAGCCGTTGGTCATCTGCGCTCATTAGCTCTGGGCCGAAATGGCTCGCGGCGCCTCATTCCACAACTAATGAAGCACCGAGGCCGTTTTAGCCGCTGAGGACCAAAAACGGGGGAGTTTCAACCGTGGGGGGAAAGACAGCGCCGAGCGGCGTTCCAACTTTTCTTAACCGTGCTGTTTATCGGAAGTGTGTCGGCACACAGCCCCGTGAGTAACGGTGACTCGCAATTGTTAAAAACCTGTCTTGCCGCGAGCGCTCAGATAGTTCTGCGTCTTCGCAGGTGAGTGATTGTACAAGCCTGCGCGTGACTCAACCCCCTTCTGCGCGAGACCGTCCTGTACCAGCTTTTAGGTTTCAAAACATTTACGCATGGGCTGTGTAGCTTGTGTCCAATTACCTCATCAGTCCACCACCACCGCGACCTCATATACCCACCCCGGCTCAGATATGGGAGTAGAAGAAAAACTTATGCTGAGACAGATGTCCGTAGACAACTTCCCGCTCTGCACGCGCGCGGACATATTAGAACCAATGGACGAACACCCCCCCAAAGACGCGAGGAAACCAAGAAGGTATTGCTATAACATTAAGGTAAGCGTCGTTTTGCCACAGTCTTGTTATAACCTGCAGCATTTACTCCTCATTGTTTATGTATCCGGATTAACCTCTTTAATTTCTGAATGACTGCATGACTGAACAGAGATAAAGTTTAGCTGGATTGGAAGCGGCCAAATATTTTCAAATTTTCTCCTCATATAGTCGAGGATAAATGGCGTAATCTAAGAGAGACTAATGAAAATTTAAGTTCTTGGAGAATGATTGTTTGCATAAACGGTCGATCAGATCCAACTTAAATCAGACCGAACTGGACTTTTTCCCCGTTAGAAATAGGAGAATATTGAGCCAGCTGTTCGGGGCAAGGCGTTTGTTAAAGTTACTTAGAGTTGTTTAACTGTGCTCATTCAAATGTCAGATTAAACACTGGGATGTGACAAATTAACCTGTAAAATGTCAGAGAATTCTGGCGAAATTTACAATTCTCCTTGAAACAGCATAAAACCAAGAAAACCATTCCTAACAGCACAGGAATCTCCTTAATTCAGTTTGAAATTGTTTTAACTGGGAGAGACTTATGTCTGTTAAAAACTTTGATCTTTTGGTCTATGCTTACAGAGGTTTTATGTATCCTCTTACAGCATCCAGTTCCATCTTTGTTACGTTTGTTTATATAAAATCTGTGAGCACTGTTTGTGTGGAGTACATAAACCATCTACATGACTCAAGGAGCCCTTTTCCATTTTATGTCCCAGAGAAATGTATCTACACTGGGACTGGCAGATTATAAATGCTAGTACATTCTTAAAAAAAAAAAAAAGAAGAGTTAAGTGCACAGAATCTTTTAATCCTCCACTCCACAGAGAGAGAAATGGTTTATTTGCATTTGACATCATCTGTATGTTTACCTGAAATGTTCTCGCCCTGTCTGTGGTAGGTACAGCTCCTACCAAGGCGTCTGCTTTTTATCATTTTACTGAAGGAGGGGTGGGGGACAGTGGACAGCAGGGCATCTTTGGTTTCAGTAGGTTTGAGAGTTGAGAATGAGCGTTTGCCTGTTTTCCCTCAGTGTGAATCCTCTTCTGAGCGGTGTCATGATCTATTTAGACAATGGGAGTTGTTCAGAAAAGGCATCCAGGTGTTCGAAAGTTGTGATATGAGACATAGATTGCAGGATATATCCATGCCAGAACTCCTTTTTCCTGCTGGCTCTGTGTCTTGCTGTTGCAACCCAAGAGAAGAAAAATTACGTAATATCCTTTTCAGGTTAAAGAATAATAATAAAAATGTTCTCAAGGAAGTTGTATCCATCCATTTAGTGTTGACAAGTACATGGAGTACTACTCGAGGTTTAGGCGTTGTTTTCTTAATGGACATTCAGTTTGTTTTGTAGTCTCTATAGCTTTGAACCTCACTAGTGCTGAGAGCTCCTTGTCAACACTCGGGTCAGAGTCAAATCTTTTATCCTTGAGGCGTTAAAAATGTTCTGTACAGTATAGAGCAGCGCTGTCATGGAAACCAACCTCTGTGTGAACTTTGCATAAGTACAGCTACACACATGAATTTATGGAACGTTTTTCTTTAGTGTTTGCATTAAACATTAAACAGTCTTAGAATAAAAGGACCAATTAGCTGCAAATAATTTAGGGATACATTTTAAATAACAGAATGCAGAGATGCAAATCTGTCACATCAATATTTTATTTACAGTAGAACACACACATTTAGCCTGTTAAGGTGAGATATTTGACCCATTTCAAGAAATATGCTTTGTTTTGTAATGGACTGCAGGAAGATGTCACAATAAATTTGGGACAGAGCAATAAGAGGAAGGAGTGAAAAGAGTCTTACTAAGAAGAAACAACAGGTCTAGCATACTGCCACTTGTTGGATAACTTGGCAACAGCTTATTGAGATGTATTGGTATAAAAAGAATATCATAGAGATGCAGAATTTCTCTTAAAAATATATCAAAATATTTATAGAACCATGAGATATTTCTGTTTGAAAGGGAAAGTGCCAGAGGTCATTACTGACTGGTCGTAATCTTTTGGCACTCAGGGGGCACTGTATTAAAAAACAGGAAAGGTTCTGTCATGGTTCTGATTTGGCTTAAGACCAAAACCAGAAATAATTTTAGAAGTTTTTTAAATTTATTTTTTTCATGCAAAGATTCAAGCATAAGTGCACATAATATGCAATTTTCTTTCTCTGAGCTGGTCAATTTACATCAGACTGAGGCCCAGCGGAAAACTGCTCAGATAAAATCTAAATTTGAAATTCCTAATGGAAATCATGCATCCTGAACAGTTTAAAGATAGCGGGTGGGTACATTGGCGCCTATGGGGTTTTCTAACTTGCACAGAAGTCCTGTTGCTGTGCTGACCTGCTGATCGGGTAGAATCTCATACGAGACAAAAGTCGAGCAACGTTCCACATCAGGGAACAGTTCTCTTTGGGGGATTTAAAACTAGAAAAGACTATCATCTGAAATTTAGTCCAAAGATCAAAGAGGATTACTATCTGAGCCTAGTGTCTGCTCAGGGGCACGTACTCCTTTTTTGCGTGTGATTAAAGATAACATTTTTTTCCTTTATCTGTCTAAGCAATAACTTGGTATTTTGATAGGTTAATTGCTGAGAGTTTGATGAAAGCATTGGCACCACTGATAATAAGACTTTCAGGCTAAACAGGTAGTTTAACCTACTACACATTGACAGGGGTTTTTCATTATATGGGCAAACACGAGAAAGATATTGATATATTAATCAAACCTGTTGCGAGAAAGAGAATCTGCACAAAATGTCAAGGTAATATTTTTAAATTGGTGACAAATTTGTGGCCTCTTTGTTCTTCAAGCTATTGTGCAGCAAACTGTTTAATGTTTGCTTTACAATAAGGGGAGTTGATCCTGGGAACATGGTTTCTTTTAAGTGTCCTGGGAGACCTCAGACTTTTTGTTTTTTTTGTCCTAAAGTTTTTGATAAAGTAGACCCGGTAGCTTTGCCGAGAAAGGAAAACTAGCCAAATAATAAACAGATTATAGCGAGAGCACGTGCCCCCCTGATATAAAAGCGTCTGAAATCCGAGTGTGATCTTCCGACAATTCTTCCCCTCGCAGCAGGTTAAAGGCTGGGACAATAACTTCCACATGGAATGAGCTTGGTTTAAAAGAATCAGTTTGGATCTTATGCATGGAGAGCGGAATCCTGCTCTACAAGTTTCTAAACATATCTTTTCAATCTTTTGTGTGGGTGAATGATAGTTTCAACTTCATATATGGGCTTTTATTGACACACATTTCCACAGTTTGTCACACTGTACAAATATCTCGGCATGGTTTTAACACGTTGCTTCATCCACCATTTGCTGAATTATTATCAAATGGCCCAAGAAAGATGCAGCTTTTGGCATTTTGCAGATATGTTTAAAAAAAAAGAAAGAGAAAAAGAGGTGTGTGTGTATGTTTTGATCTGCTTTAAATCACAGAGGGCCATTTGCCTGCCTGAGCGGATAGATCCTGTCAAAACATTTAGGCAACAGAACCCCATTTGAATGAGCATGTGGATGAAATATTAGCATCTCAAGCAAAACATCCAGCATAACATAAAGCCAAGCATCAAATGGGAGCATGATCTGTTCTGAGGCAACCGCCTCGTTCATTCTCCTTTGTAGACCTGATGCTGATAAACAAGTTGAAAGCCTGGATTTAATTGCCGTTTTCACAGCAAAATTGCTCCTAAACTCAGCACGTGTCCTCCTTGTCATCGAGGAGTTGGTGGCCCTCCAACATGTGCAGACCATTTATAAAAGTGAGTGTCTCCCCTTCCAAATCACTTGGAGTCCATCCAGTCTGTGACTTAAATCTTTATGCAACTGTGGATCAGAGAAAGAGTCCGAGCCCAAGAGACACTTGAATTGTGAAATTCCACGTGTAGTGTCTATTAGTTTAAAATTTGGAAGAGAATGATCACTGTGTCATCAGTGTAACTGATATGTCACTGATATGTCTTATATGGAAAACATGCATATTTATTGCTTTGCCCAATGCATGGCTTTTAAAAAAAAAAATAGGCAAAATCTTTTGCCAAACAAGCCAGACTAGTAACTAGTAACTCCAAAAAGAAAGAAAGATCATTTGTAAGTGGAAATTACAGCCGACTGTTTTCCCAGGGATGTACGTGTCAGCAAGTTTGTCCAAAAGTCAGACCATGTACTAAAATTTTTTTTTAAAACCCAAAGGCTACATCTTAGACTCCACAAGTTACTATAAGTTTAAAAAGTTCATAAAGTTCATGACAATGTAATACATTACAAAAAGATGGAATTCTGAACAAGCACTGCCTGTTTGGAGCAAACATGGCCCAAGGCATAACTGAAGTTAGCGGCTGCTTAGGGCCCCAAGACCACTAGGGGTCTCCAAGAGTAATCAAAATCATTTTTTAAATCACATTTCGGTTTTCTGCACATATTCGAGTGATAAGTCCCATCACCAAACATACATAATATTAGAAAAAACACAATTTAATGCAAATTTGACCAAGTATCAATTGATGGAAATCTGTTTTCTTCATTGTGTACCACGATTTGACAACAACAAATAGTTTAGTGTCACATTAGATAAGTTTACTGCAGATGTGTGAATGATCAATACTCAGTTATCAGTTTTATTGGCAGATATGGAAGGCAAATTTAGTTTTGGACCCTCTGGAAGCATGTGCCAGCTCTGGCTTGTGAGAGCTGTCAGGACATGGTCTCTTCTGACAACTTTAAAAGGAAAAAAATAGATTTGCAGACTTGAGGAACCAGTCACTGTGGAGAGTTGAAGCCAAAACTCCTCATAAAGATGTCAAAAACTTCTAACTTGTAGAAACGGCTGTAGAAGCAGTAAGCTGAAAAGCATGATGTCACAAACTTCTAACATTGTGCTTTTCAGCTTACTCCTTCTGAAGATGGTTCTACAAGCCCATATACCTGACATAGTCCAGAAGTTTCACACATTGTGTCTGCTTTGTGGGGTTTTTTTAAGCGCATGGTGTAATATGTATGAACTGTAACATCAATACATTGACTTTATATGTCAGTATGTCTACACTTTCATGAACATAATTCAGATTCTGAAGCAACATGTGCTTGTCTGTGTCAGCTGTTCGTACTGTGCCACGGCCTCCTGCAGTTCTCTCAGCTGCTGTACAGCGCTTACTTCAAGAGCACCATCACCACAATCGAGAGACGCTATGGCCTCAGCAGCTACTCCTCGGGAACCATTTCCTCTCTCAACGAGGTAGGAGCCAACACTAACACATGCTCACACGGATTGAGATCACAATAGCTTTATTTCAAGGATTCTCAGTTACAAAGGATGTATTGGAGTTAACGGCAGCATATCAAAATCACACATCCTGACATTTTAAGTGTGACGCCAGTATTGTAGAATTGTGTTTTGGCGCTAGAAGAGTCAGGAATCATGAAAGAATGTTCTGTATGTGCTCACTGAGGAGGGCAAAAATTCCCACGTGTAATGTTTTCCGTTTGCCAAACACGAATGACCTCAGGTCAAAGTAAATCCCCGTGTTGACGTTTGCGTTTTGTTGGCTTTTGGAATTATTTCAAGAAAACAGACAAAACCAGCCTGAAAATTTGAGTTTAGCTTCTCTCCTCCACAGCTTTGTTTTCATATTGATACAGGATTCAAAGGATGCTGTGAGGTCTGGGATTCAAGAGATTTCAGACTTTAGAAGAAGTTGTAAAGACCTACATCTTGATGCATTTAGTGCAGGAAGTCTGATTCAGAGTTCGGTTTTCTTCCTTTCCAGTCATGTCTCTTTGTCTGTCTCTTAGGTCAGTAACAGCATCCTGATCGTCTTTGTGAGCTATTTTGGAAATCGGGTTCACCGTCCTCGCTTCATTGGAATCGGTGGACTGCTGATGGCTGTCAGTGCCATGATCCTTACTCTACCTCACTTCCTGTCCCAGCCCTACGAATACGACTCTGTGCTACACAGTAAGGCAAAGCTATGAACACGAGGTCCCCTAAGGTTGTGGTTACTGGTATGAATCAGCCCAGAACAGGGCACTTGCTAAAATAAAAATCCGAGACTGGAGATTAGGGCTTTGTCTGGAGCAGTGCAGCATTTTCTACACTGAGAAAGCATATCCCAAGTTTCCGTAGCTTGGCTCACTTCTGCGTTGTTGCTGCTCCTCAGTTGAACTTTTGCATGAATCAAAGGGAAATTAAAGCCTAAAGGTATTAAGATTAAATCTACCTCAAGGGCAATTAATTTGCAATAACAACTCCCCCCTTCTGCCTTCCAAAGAGTTTCAGACAAAGTATTTTAGTGCTGAGTGTGTTTCGAAGGTCAGAAATGTTTCAGGAAATGACAAAAGTCCACTGCTACGCCATTAACTTAGACTTTTTTCTCCTATTTTCCATATCTGCCACAACCCGCTTCAAACCAGACCGTCATGACATTTGCATCCTTCAGGGCAACTCCAGCACGACAGAGTCTTGTGGCCGTGATGAGACCAGGCGGCTCACTGACACCAACAACCTGCTGCTGCTCATGGCCAGCGCTCAGCTGCTCTTCGGCGTTGGATCCGTCCCCATCCAGCCCTTTGGGATTTCCTACATAGATGATTTTGCTGGACCAAATAACTCCCCCCTCTACATCGGTGAGTGACCTGTGGCTCAGACGTGTAATGGTGTGTTTAGTTAAGGGGTAAAGAACACAGTTCAGGTTGATACCAAAGTATTTGTAGATTTTAAGGGAGAAAAAAGCTAGAACAAAAATTGGTATCAGAGATTGATGTTTTAGATATTTCAAGTTTACAAACATGCAGTGAATATTTCAAGGATGTCCTGATGGCATCCTGTCACCTGTTAAATGTTTGTTTGTTGGTTGATTGGTTTGTTTTCCTATCAGATCAATCATAGAGTGATTGCTTGGGTAACCATTTCTTATGGTTAATAGAGAAAATTTAAGGCATAATAGAGATTGGTAGAAAATAAGAATAAAAAAACTTACTAAAATCTGCCTTTTATGTGGGAAACCTTATGAGCAAGATATAGATCTGTTTTTGATTATCGGAACTCTGTTCCAGATTGATGGAACAAACTATACAAATATTTGTACTTTAACTATGAGGTAGTGAATGTATCTAAAAGAGATTCCTTTCTCTTTTTGAGTGTTCAGTTAACTATTACTGTCTGAAAATAGCTACAGAAACTCCATGCTTATAAAAGCAGGAATCAAATGATTTAATTAGATAGTTTGGACATATACAGAATTATCAGGATATATTCCTTCCATTTAACATTTCTGTCTTTAAACCCTGCTGTTTAGTTGTAATCACCTCTACCCTTAATTATTGCTTAATTATTTGGTAAAAATTGTTTTTCTTTTTACAACACTTATAGGATTAGATTAATTTAGATAAGAAAATAAGACAACAGCTCCAAAGTATTTTACAAACTTCTTTCTTGTCATTTACAGCCATACTGTTTGCCATTTCTGTGTTTGGGCCTGCCATTGGTTATCTGCTGGGCTCAGTCATGCTGCGGATCTACGTGGATGTGGACAAAAACAACTTGGGTAATGATTAGATAATGTATCCCACAGTTAATAAAGCAGCAGGGGTGCATAACTTTGGGTCTTTAGAGACTCAGTTCTTACCACTGTTTCTTGCAGAAGCAGAACAAGAACTGCGACCAGGAGATCCGCGCTGGGTCGGGGCCTGGTGGATAGGCCTCCTCATCGCCACGGGCTGCTTGGTTCTCACTTCCATTCCATATTTCTTCTTTCCCCGCATGATGCCGTCACAAGACAACAAAAAGAATGCAAGTGTCCCTCTGACAGATTTTCCTACACTACAGGCATGATTCATTACACTGACTGTATCTTTATTGAAGCAGGTCCACTCCAAAATGTGGACAAACTAACTTTTGTATTTTCAATTGAAAAAGCACAGTTTATGGTTACAGTTTATATTTGAAAAGTGTTTTGCAGTTCTGAAGCCTAAGAACTGCAAAAGTACATTTCTCCCCTTGATGTATTGACCACTTTTAGCTTTATGTCAACATTGCAAGTATATTTTTCTTCAAGAATGAATGTACATTTGAAAAGTTTTGTCCATATCAAATTTGAAACACTCTGCTGAGTATATGTTCCTTGACAAGATAAAGCTGATGAAATACCCCTCTTTTCTTTGTGAGCCACGCATGTTGAAACGTGCAGCATTGGATAGGATTGACTGAAGATTTAAATGTTTGAAAGCTTAGACCAGTGAAAAAAGAAGCCAAATTTCTGTTAATTACATTTATTGGAAAATTCTCATCTTAGCTTAGCAAAAAAAAGAAAAAAAAAGAAAACAGCAGCTGACAAAAGATTTTTTGTACAAAAGAAAGAAAAACTATTTCTGAAATTTGTCCTCAATTTAAACACATTCAAGATAGATTTCTTTCTGAGTTTTATGCCTTTGTGTCAATACTGACAAGGGAAAAGATGTTACCATTTGAATTAGTTTGCAAAGGAACTGAAACAGTTATCTAAAAACATTAACAAGTTGTTTAATGGATAAATATGTTAATAGTTGGTCAAAAACATTAACTATCTAGTGTACAAGTAGGTCGTTTAGTTAACAAAAAGATAAACGATGCAATAATGGAACATAGACAACTTAAAATGTATGCCACCTTTGAATGGTTATAATGAAAAAATAACTTAAACACATTGATGGAAGATGTAATCAAACTCAAAACAGTGACTGAAAATGTACTATTGCAAATTAAAGTTCTGCATGAAAAATATCTTCATATGTACACGTAACACTTCAAAGATTGAAGACTGAGTTATTGGAATTGTTGTACCTTAGTTAAAATTGATACCCATAAAAGATTTGGAACTTGGAAATAAAGATATCACATAGAAACACCTGAACTGAAGGCATGTTTGATAGTTAAAATCGTATTAAACTAACTTAAGTAAGTGTACTCTTAAAAAAAAATCAATCTCTTAAAAATCAAATTAATTTAAACATTTGGAGCTTAATGTGTGGATAATTTATTCCCAGTATGCAGGTGATCCACAAAGAACAATAGAAAAATGGTGGAAAACACAGATAGGAATAATTATGCAACAGTGAAACATGGATTTTTCCTGTGAAAAACAGCTCTAAACACTGTGAAGCTAAGTGCAGATGTGTCAGTGTTAAATTATCACTTGCAGTGAAAACAGTTTCACAGAAATCTTCCTTTATGGTGTTTGACAGCTCTAAATGCTTCATAATAAACAAGCCAGCATTACAAATACTAGATTCTTGTCAAGGAATGACAGAATCGTGAATTTTTGTGATGAAGTATTTTACATGTAAGCATCTCACTATTGACAAATATTTGAACGTTGATAACTTACTGATGTGATCGTAATATGCCCTGTTCCTCCAAACATTCTCCTTTGTGTTAATTTTACACCTTGTAAATTTCCCTGTTCTCCTAACAGTTAATTAAACTTGTTGTGAATGACTGAGAGTTGAGATAATGATATAACAATTTTTTTTATAGACAAGCGAAAGTGAGACTGACTCTAATGATGATGACTTCAAGAAGCCAGATGAATCTTTGCTTGATTTCCTTAAAAGTAAGTTTGTCACATTTTGAGTGTTTTGCTAAGAATGTAACTAAACTCCGTGATATTGCTCTAAAGATTCTTTCCATTTGCAAAAATAACTAATTACCGTGTCTGCTTTTGGATCTGAACAGTGTTTCCTAGAATGTTTATACACCTTCTGTCGAGCCCTCTTTTCCTGATGCTGGTCCTGGCCCAAAGCTGCTTCTCTTCAGTGATAGCAGGTTTATCTACATTCCTCAACAAGTTTCTGGAGCGACAATATGGATCCTCTGTGGCATACAGCAGCCTGCTTGTAGGTGCGTACAGTAAAAGGGTAAATTTACTTTTACTATTACTATAATTTTACTTTTTCTTTTAGATTTTCAGTCAACTGCTCAAAATTAATTTGTGTCATGATTTAAAAGAGTGAATATCACTGAGTGATGTGTTTAATGATACTATTCAATAGAAGACCAAATGATTTAGTGTCTGAATGGTTTATCACAGCGCAGTGTTGATTTACCAAACACTGTTTGAGATACCATTTTTATTCAAATGAAAATTTAGCTTAAAAAACATGCACATTTGCCTATCTGAGTTTATTTCTTTTACATATCTGGTACCTCCATTCATAAGTGTAAAACTCTTTGAAAACATGTGCTACATGGTATTTTTTCATGTAGTCTTTAAAACATTTGCTGCTGCTTTTTGTTCTTAGGAGCTGTAAATCTTCCAGCGGTGGCTGTGGGGATGTTGATTGGTGGGGTCATCATGAAAAGGCTCGGCCTGACTCTAAAGACCATCCCACGTTTCTCAGTGGCAATGCTGACCATTTCCACCCTCCTCTGTATTCCTCTCTTCTTCATGGGCTGTCCAACGCAAAAAGTCTCAGAGGTCAATCACCAAGTTGATTATGGGTGAGAGAACCTTTTAATAAAATCAGCATTGACTCATTTTCACATAATCCATCATTTGGTCCTTTGGATTTGCTCTTTTGCATGAAAAAGACAGTCTTTGTAAAAGCAATCTATGCTTTTACATGTGCTTCTGTTGTTTTACACAGAGGCAGTAAAAGTATGACCACTAATGTATTTTCTAAAAATAAAAGTTGGTTTTGGGAGAAAGTTTTAAGTTATAAGTTTGTTTTAATTCAATGCAAAAGGAACATAGAGGACACTTGATACAAGATAATTCCCTCCCTTTTTTTTTTACTGACTTACACTTACACTTTTAACTACCAGATCTGAGCAAATGCAGAAAAATCCTACTTAACCCTTTCATGCATAGTGGTCACTAAAGCAGACAGCTGTTTTAAAAGCCATTTTCTTGTGCATATACAATTTTTTATTTTTTTAAGTGAACATGAGTCACAGAAGTGGAAACGGGTCCATCATGCAATAAAAAAATGTAAATGTCCACAACAATGTACTGTTAAAGAAGAGCTGAGGTACCATAAAACACATCAAGGGTTAAATGAGCTGGAGTTAGAAAAGGGATGTGATATTAGTGACTATTCAGATGAAAGTTGCATGCAGAGTTCTATATTTATGCATCCTGTAAACAAATCTCAAACTATGTTCACATTGTAACATACATATTTCATTAGTAAGATGATTTTCAAATGTATGTTGTCCACTAGAGTGGACATCTGGAAAAATCCTTGAATAAACACATTTTTTATTAAAAAGTTCACCTTTTTTTGTGCCTTTAGAAAATCAAAACACTTTTGAAAAAATCCTGACTAAATGGTTATGATTCATGAATGAAAGGGTTAATAAAATGGGAAACCAACCCCATGTTTTTCTTGTACTTACAAGTCCCGTGAAAATGAAGTTGTGAAAGTTTTTATTGAGCTGTTGTTGTACATTTTGTCCTAACTGTGTTGCTTTTGCAAGGTATTTGAACGTAAGCTCAAGAGTCTTGCATGTATTGAACTCTGTCGCCCTCCACAGGTCCAAGTGTTACACGAACTGCTCGTGCCCCGTCAGCGCCTTCAACCCCGTGTGCGGCTCTGATGGTGTGGAGTACATTTCACCCTGCCATGCGGGCTGCACCAACTTCACCAGATATCCTAACAACTCACACCGGGTTCAGGTCAGAGCCTTCTCTCAGCAACTCTTCTTGGTTTTAAGTGATGCATTTACATTAAAAAACATGAACTTCAGTGACCCCACTCTGTATGCTGCAGATAAAAAGCCCCCCGACATTTGTCTTGTTCTTAAGAGGGGTAGTACCTCCTTTTTACAATTTGTAAGATTTAAAGAAGAATTTTGTCACTGAATCAAAACTTTTTTTTAATACATGCAGACATTTGACCTCTTAGTTTTGAACAGACACTGGTAGCAGTGATAACTCACTCTTACATTGAACACATCCAATAGTCTGCAGATGCAGAACCTAAGGTGACAGGAATAGGGTGGCTACCATCTTCAAAAGCACTCTTAATAAGAATAATAAAACAGGATGTAGTAATTTCCAGCCATAGAAGAAAATCATAAAGGCAAACATTCTTTACCTAGCGGGATCTCCTATCATCTCGCTACCTACGTTGTGATCTGCCAACAATTTTGAACACACAAAAAAGTGTAACAAAGATCTCTTGCAGCTCCTGGTTCAAGTACCTAGAGCACTGGAACCTTTCTGTGTGGAGTTTACTGTGTCTGCGTGGGTATCCTAGTTTCCTCCCACCGTCCAATAATATGCACGTTAGGTTAATTGGACACTCCAAATTGCCCCCTAGGAGGGAATTTGAGTGCGTGTGGTTGTTTGTCTCAGTGTGGCCCTGCAATGTACTGTCGACCTGTCCAGGGTGTACCCTTACTCTCGCCCGATGTCAGCGGTGATAGGCTAATTTTACCAATAAAGAAAAGGAATTAACTAGGAAGCGTGATAATAGTCTCCCAGGCATGGGAAGGCCATTCCCCCTCCTTTTTGTTATTGAATGGTACATACCTAACACATGGCTTTAGGTATAACAGTCCATTGTAGTCTATGCTCAAGGGGATACTAAAGAAACCATTTAATCTCATTTCCTTTTCATTTAGAGAATTTTGTGTAATATGGCACAATGGCACAACACTGCTGAACACTACTTGTTCTCATCCTTGCTCTTTAGATGGAATCACTGTATGACTCTGCTTCTATAAGGATACAAGTAGCTCATAATCAATATCTAATCAATGTTTTTTTTCACTTAGAGAGGGTAAAATAGGCTTATTCAAAGAGGACAAAAGCACAATGTGCAAATTTCACAGCTTTGAATAATCTCCTATATCAGGTGGCGTGTGATTTCCTGTTGAGAATTAGTCGCATTGACACAGCTTGTAAGCCCTGTGTGCCATACCAAAGCATAAACTCAGACCGTACGGGTTTAAGCTGGCTCAATGAGTTCACACTCAGAGATCAGAAGCTACTTACTCTTCTTTTTGTGGGAATTCATACAATGCACAAGTAGTTGTTTGAATTGGAATGCAAGCATTTATTGATGTGCCTGTATTATGATGGTAATAATTCCTAGTATTAACCTTGTGATGGAAGAAAAAATAATCACTTAATTCTGAATTGCTCACATGTTATTGTCTAATATTAGTAGGCTATCATTTTTTTTACTACCCCTTCAAAAAAGCCTTTAATCAGTTTGTTTTACTTCTTTAAATTACATTTTAATTTGGTCTTTAGAACTTAGTCTCTGTTACTATAGAACCCTGTGTACAGTCTTCATAACAATCTCAGTTTAGTATCATGCTAAGTAGCTTCGAAAAACAACAGAGTTGTATTAAGCCTCTCGCAATGTTTTCACTGCAAGTGTAATTTCTCAGCAGGCAGACCGCAAAATGCTTTTTATACAGCAAGAAATGTGTCAGTTGTAGGTGCATTTGAGAGTCTCATCCATATTTGCTGTCATTTATAGTCACCAGAGATCCTCTCCTAAGCTCTTTTGTGTGGAGCAGTGTGTAAAAGAGAGACAGGCAAGGTGACAGACAGCTTGTTGCATTGTTGTATGTGCAAAAAACTCCCCATCAAGTGTTAACGTAATCTGATTTGAACATATTAACACTAGGGAGAATATATGCTCTCCTGCAGATGACAGGGGTGCTAGTTTTTAACACTGATAATAGGTTTACCAGCCCACAACTATGGAAAAGTAAACATTTTCAGTTTCTCCAGTTAACCAGAATAAAAAGAAATCTTTCCCTTGCTTTCTTTCTGGATACAGATTTATACCAACTGCAGGTGTATACAGGGGGATAATACTCACGCCCAACCAGCTCCTTGTGCAAACAGCTGCCGCCATTTCCTCCTCCCCGTCATACTTGTCATCTCTCTAGCATCTCTGATCGCCTGCATTACTCATAACCCAACGTACATGATGGTGCTTAGGTAAGGAAGAATGGCTGTACATTCCAATATTCACTTGTTGCAGATTTAATATGTTCAAAGGTAGTTCACAATTATGGAACTCGACTTTCTCTGCAAACACTATGCAATAAGGATTTTATTACCAGTGTGAAATCATTCCTGCAAGCTATTTGTTTTCAGTGACTTTGGCTGTGTAAAGTTGTATTTGTTTTAAACTTTTGTACTAAATCAAGAGTTTTTAAACTTGTTTTTCATACGAACAGATGGATGGAAAATATTTACATATCCCTTTATATCCCTTGACTGTTTATTTTAGATGTGTTCCCCCAGATGAAAAGTCATTTGCCATAGGAATTCAGTTCTTACTAATAAGAGTTTTGGGTGAGTAAATTCAAATATTGTATCAAATATCTATTGTATGTGTGCCAAATATATCTGTTTCTTGTTTCCAACAACTGTGGAATTAATTGGATTTAAATAAATTCAGAATTTTGAAAAGGTCTCATGAATAAAAATAGACAAAATAGAAATGGAAAAAATACATACGTTCATCCCCAGAGGAGGAAATTCAAAAGGTCAAGTAGCAGTTGTAAGTAATAAGTTTTAGTAAGTAACATTAGAGCCAATTGATGGATAAAGTAGATAGACTAATATAAGATTAAATAATAACCATAATAATCAGAGAAACAATGTTGGATGTAGCTGTAAAAAAAAACATTATGGCTGTTGGAAGAAAGGACAGCCTGAACAGAGAAGTGTGATGAGTATCTGACTGCAACTGATCATCTGTTATGCCAGCATGCTGTAGAGGGGATGCTCACCATTCTCCAATACGAAATAAAACTTCCCCCTCATCTGCAGCTCCATCACAGCTCCGCCCACTGTAGAACTGGCCTTTTTAAGTAGTTGCCTGTAGGTGCCTATGGTTTTTGTCGTTGTTGTGCCCTTACCCCAGAAGACAACAGCATCTAAAAGTGTACCCTCAATAAAAGTGAGATAAAAATGCACAGCATATATGGAAAATTAACATTTAAATTACTAGTATGAAATAACCCTATAAGCATGTTTATTTAATATTTAAAATGAAAAGTATACAGATACAAAGAATGTTTCTATACTGTTCTCTCCATCTAAAGCAACCCAGCAAGTGTGATGAAATGTCTAAACCAGATATTAACATTACATATTGTGACTATTCTGAACCACACAGTGATATTAAAGTGTGTTCTTGTTTTTCTTTGGAGATTGGAGCTCACTTTAATTCCAACAGTGTTCAGTGCTTCACTGATCTCAGTAATGTAGTATCTCTCTTGGTTTTTTTCTCCCTCTCAGCCTGGCTACCAGCCCCTGCTTTCTTTGGCATGGCCATTGATTCGTCTTGTCTACGGTGGAAAGAAGTTTGTGGAAAGGTGTCCAGCTGTGGTTACTACGACAACAACATTTTCCGCAGCCGGTAGGAACAGTAGTTACTCAGAATGCATGTAATATGGACACAAAGCACTTTAATTAAGCATTCATTTCTCCCACACACAGGTACTTGGGTCTACAGGTGTGTTATAAGGTCATGGGACTTATCCTGCTGATTCTTCTGTGCTGGAAGGTGCAGCGGACTGATGAGTACAGTCTGGAAAAAAAGCCTGAAGGACTACTGTGATCCTGCTGATATTTTCCTCCTGATCCGAGCCTCTAACAGCCTCTCTGTGGCCGGAGTGTATTCTGAGCAAAGCTGCCTGAATGAGAGGAATCTATAATCATGGCGAGTCTAAGGTGACCTCAATTTTCTGCGAGTGAAGTTTCCTGCCATGCACAACGAGCTTGTTGGAGTGAAGCTATTTTCTCATATATGTGGATACATAATGTTTTTTCTGATGTGGAATGAAAACATATTACTTAATGAAGGCAGGAATGCTGAAATTGTTATAATGTGTAGCATTAGTACCTCACGATATTAACATACATCCACAAAATGAGTCAGATTGATGATGATAAGTACCTTTATGTAACATTTATTTAGGTTTCTGTTTGCATTAGGAACGCGTCTGTAACTAATTACCTGTATAACTTAATATTTAAGTTGTTTTTTTTTAGACTTTTGTCTTGGGGTTCTTTCTGTGTGGAATTTGGTATATGTGAGTTCTCCCCAGTACACTAATAATTTAGATTCTAAATTGACTATTGCAGTAAATGAGAGTGTGCACTCCTCCCAAACCCCACTATGAATAAGCAGTTATTTAAAAAAAAGAATAAATGTTCATTTAATTGATAATCACATGTAACACTTTCATTTGAATGCTAATGATGTTTTAAATACAATGTTACTCCTATTTTTTAATAAAACAGTGTATCATTATGCTTCTAACACTTATTAGGTAGAGTACACACAAATGTATCAAGCTTACATTCTGCCATATAAGTAATCCTAAATATCTCCAATTTAATTCATGTCATCTTTAATCCATTGCAAGATTTTCTTTGCAGCCTCCGATTTCAGTAGAAATGGATCTTTTACCAATCCTTTTTTCAAGGTTTTGGCAGTAGATTGTTTGGGAACTCAACAGGAACTTGGAGTTGACAGATTTTTAATGGCTGTTTATGGACAGATGGACTTCATCTGGAAGTGTTTGCCAACTAAAGTCAAGCACACAAGGGGTGTAACAACCTTCAGATACCTCACCTAAAACTTCCCCTTTTAGGAAAGCCTTTTAATTTATCACACGTTAGTTAGTACTGTGTGACTGTGAACACTGCTGGAATATGCCTGTTTAACTTCAGGTCACCATCACCATGCTTTTAACATTCATTTCACATATATACTCAGAGAAAGAGATTTTTACCCATTTATGCATAAACATAAAACTTTGCATGTAACTCTCATCCCACTCTAATGACTACTATCTCATCCCTTTTCTGAGTTCCACTCATTAAACTCCTTGATTAAATTTAGTCTATCTTAGCTCCTCTGTTGTATACATTTTCAGTAGCCAATGCACATTTAAAAAATAAATACATAGACAAGTAAATTGCTTTTAAATAGCCGTCCACTGTAGTCACCGCTATGCATTTAAGGTTTAAATATGCCACAAAATTTGTGAAACTTAACTCAATCTTTTCTGTAGAAATGTTTAAAAACATCCGGAATTGAAAGGACAGTAGCATTTAGCATTTTATTAATAGTGGCTTTCCAGAACTTGTTCATATGTTATGTGACTACTACCACCTCTCCCTGCTATTCCTCTCCAACACGCATGACGTCATTCTATTATGACTACTGTCATTTCCACGAAGAATTTGCGCATGCGCAAGAAAAGTGGGGAGGGGGAAAAAAAACCATTACCCACAGCGTCACGGACCTGTGCAGCAGCTTAGTGTACCCATCACAGAGAGACACCGAGAAAGAGAGCAACGTCGCCGCCCATTCCATCGAGCATCTTCACCAACTAACAACGAACTCGAGTGGGAGCTCAAAAGTACTGTCTGACAGTCCTCTGGCGTCCGCAGTGCCCCGCATTCTTTCTCAAAATGTCCATGGGTGGTGACTTTGGAAACCCTTTAAGAAAATTCAAACTCGTCTTTCTCGGGGAGCAGAGCGGTAAGACGTGTTTCTCCTTTCTAGAAGTTCATTTTCGGTTGAGTGTCAAGTGAACTCGTTGCACCTGCCGGTCATGTTGCAAGTTCATGTTGTTGAGACGGATATTTAGCTAGCTGTTCGGGTTGACACGCGCCCTCCTGTTAAGTTTTTGGGGGATTTTAACCAAATGGTGAGAACGTCTTCAGAGGTTAAAAATGAATGTTTCCGGTCTGAAAGGATGTTGGTTAGATATTAAGACATTAGTTTGAAGCAAAATACCAGCCCGTGAGCCTTAATACAATAGTCTGGAACGGATTTCAGCCTGCAAATCGAAGTTTATGAGGGACTACTGATGCTGTAATATCCGCCTTGTAGCGTTTTTAAGATGGATGTGAGTTTAAACAACCCGGATTTGTTGTTATGTGTTACTCAACATAATTAAATGAATGTAATGAACATTATGCAGCCTATGATCTGAGCTGCCGTGAATGGTACAAGTTGGTAAAGACAGTATTCGTGTGTGTGGAGAGACACACCCAGGTTGTCAGTGGCGATGAGATAACTTGTGCGGTTGCAGTCCTTCTCTGCCCTGGTATTGTTCCAGTCTGCATGCAGACTGACTTTTTAAAAGATAAAAATATAAATAAAAATCCGACCCCACCTTTGAATTACAGTATAGTGCCGAATAAACCATTAACGTGACAACATTTAGAACTCGCACTGATATATGAGCTATTCTTAAATCTCTACCTCCATCCTAAACCCTACATGCCCACACCCTCAGACAGTCAATTCGCTGAGGCAACTAAAGTGTTTTCTACGGGATTGCTCTGAGCCGATCGAGGCTTGATTTGAATCTCCAGGTTTAATTTGGCTTGTACCACAGCAGGTCTGTTTTATGTTGTATTTCAGAGGTCTTGAGCAACCAAATTAAGCACATTAGTCATGGCCTGGTTCTCAATTTGGTCCTATTGATCAACCATTAGATTAAGGCCATACCTTACAATGAATTATGTTTCAGTTTTAAAAGCATGAAATTAGATTTTTTGTGTGTTTTTTTGACCAAACACATTTAAAATTATGACATTTAAATGCATTTTTGTGTCTCAGGGGAAGCCTGAGTTTCAACTGAAATCCTAGATGATTACTAAGACTAGAATAACATTCAGGGCCACATTTAGTTTATTAATTGTTGAATAGAAAACTGGAGTACACTATCTTTTGCATGTCAGAAGTTGTGATTTTTGAAAATGAGCTGGTCAATTTTGCAACAAATATGTGTTTATTAACATATAGTTGAAATTCCAAATAGTATGTAAAACAACATCCAACTCATAACTATGTGCTTTTAATTAATTTTTAGCCAAGCTTTTTTTTCTTGCTTTGTTTTGGGGTTTTTTGCCCCAAATTGTCCTACGGTCTAAGGGCTGAGGTTAGGGTTAACGGAGTGATTTTTGGACGCCAGTGATCAGGGTCTTGTCTCCTGGAGATGTCGTTGGCCTAACTAGATGAAACACTGATGAAAGGAGGTTACCACCTGAAGAACCAAATTACATACTGGTAATCATGTCATTGTTGAAATTAGAATGTTTGTCTCAAAATAACATTGAGATGACTGCTTTAGATCTATTAGTTTGTAGCACAAGTTGCTTTTGTTTACTTTGAATTGGAACCTGTTATAAGGAAAGGGAGAAAAAGCGACAGCTTTTCTTTTATGTAATTATTCCCTTTCAATCACCTCTTTATTGTTTCCTGTGTTGATGTGGCAATTTGATTCTGAAGAAGTATACAACTGATGCTTCAAACATGCAATGGCTTCATTAGAAAAAAAAGTTTTTGTTTACCTAAACCTTAAGGGATGTTAAAAGTTTACACAGATATTTTCCTTCAATTTATTGTATTTGAATTTAGGGACCCCGAGATTCAAGAAACTGTAGAGAAAGCTTAGTGATTAAAATTTTCCATAATAGTTGAAAAAGTTACTTATTTGTTCTGCATTTTTTCTTGCTTTAGCCAAAGAACAATAGAGGAGGTGTGATGTGAACTGCTGTGGGTATTTTAGCACTTATTTGATATTTTATTACTTATTATTATGTCTTCCTGTACTTATTTTGCGTTTTACTGCTTTACTATCTTGTTTTTTTATTAACTGTCTACTCTTCTTAACTGTACTTTGGTAGACTGTGGTAATTTTAAGGTGCTTTAAAAAAAGCTGGTTTTGTTTGTCTGGCTTGGTAATCTGATAGATGCTGTAGCAGGGAGTGTTTACTTGCTTGTGGCAAATCCATTTTGACAAGACAGCATTGATTATGTTTTTGCCCCACTTTCAGAAGACTTGTAATTTGCATGATATTTTTTATTAATCATTTGCTGTGATGGATTAAAGCGAAAAATTAAATACTCTGTATTTCCTGTAATATAAGGTAATTAAGCTAAATCCATTAGTAAGCTTACCATGATATAAATGTCTTTTAGGCTTTTTTCTGATGTAGAAGATATTCCAGTTGGCTTAATTCTGTAGTGTCTAGAATTTATTTGAGCTAATGAACTCCAATCTCACTGGAGACACTGGATGTGTGTACTGTGAGGTCCTAGCCACATCAGAGTAGTCAGTCTGTGCCTATTATCAGTGAGAGCAGACTTAATTTGTCAGCCAACCAGTCTCCTGTCTCCAGTGGATCTGTGTCTCTTTGACATGTCTGTGATTATTAAAGCTGGTGGCCAGGCGGATGTGAATCCAGCCAGCTCTGCCACAGTCCTTTATTAATGCACACCTCTGGGTTTGGGTTCGTCAGGAAAAGGGACAGTCAGCTCGGACTCTGCTGGGAACAAAGAAAGTTCCTTGATACTGTGTCTAAGGACGTGTCTATAAAAAGACAACAGCTTATTCTCGATTTTTCATAAAAGAATCGGCTAACATCAGAGAGGTGGGGGGCTCCAGATTAAGTGGGTAGAAGATGGCAGAGTTTTAAATGAGCTGTCAGGAAGTCTCCTCCTCCATACCTCAATGGTTGTTGTCTGCTCTTGCTGTAGAAAGAGGCTGGCTATTTCCTTGGCAAAGATGAGGGTTTAAAGCAAGCCAATCAGCTGTTACCAAATCGGTGTGCCCACGCTTCGGGAGAAAATGGATTTTCGTCTGGACCAGCCTTCAATCAACCGACTAAGTCATTGTTACACCACCTCAGATTACTGATCGGTGTTCAGTGGGTTATAGTTGTTTTGCCCAAGGCAAGTTTTCAGAAGAGCAATGCAGGATTGTACTTTGTGAAAGCCAATTTTTTGGAGGTAATCCCCCCTGCATGCTTCATTTCACCTCATACAACCAGATGGGAATACATTTTTCACTCACTGAATCATGATGCCATCTTTTAACTGTCACTGCAATGAGATTGCTATGGCAAAAACTAGATCTGGTTTCAAAATAGTGCTGAATCAGCAGACGGGTACACTTCAGGGACAGATTTAGGTTGTTGTTGATGCATCAATTGCTTTCTGAGCAAGTGAAACTGACTTTTGGATTTCCTGGCCTAGGAGTAGCTAACCCATTTCCTTACTGATATTGTGAAACCGCAGTTGCAGAGGTAGACACTACATCTTCTCAAAAACATCAATAACACACAGGTCAGAAAAGCACAGTTAAAATAAAAAATGTCTTTCTTTTCTCAGGAAATTGTCATTTGTTTGCAATGTATTGGCAGTAATGTCAACTTTGAGATAATATTGTTTAATATCTAGACTTTATCTACAGGCATGGTAACGTATGTCATTGCAGAAACGGAAGTGCATTAATCAGAAAGATCAGAAATACTTTAATAATCCCAGAGGGAAATTATTATTAAGAGGGATTATATAGACTTTGAATCATTGAGGACAGGCTAAAAAGGGTCTAGACCTGTGTGTTGTTCAATTTAAACACCAGCGTTTAAATAGTGGTTTTTATTTGACCAGTGTAATTTTAGGATGCAAAATATATGTGGTTAACTACTGATGGGAGTAGTTAACGTGGTGTAGTTAAACTTTCACTGGTGGAAGAGTGATGATACCTTCTTCTGCCTTATTTGGCTCTTTAGGGCCTGCAGAAGGGTGATGGAGAATTATTCATTTAAATCATGTGTGCTGGGACAGGAAAAATTGCAAAATTGTATGCCTGTAGGACCACTATTTGGAAATGGGTGGTTTGCGTAGTTTCCATGCCATGAAAGGAGGTATCAACTAGACATTTTGTTGTAAGGAGATGCACAAGCACATACACTATCAAATTGGCAATCGGATCTATAATTTAAATAACTTTGGCCAGTAGATGCTTTCTCCAGAAGATAATGTCATAAAATAGCTCATTCATATTTATCCCCATAAGTTACTATAATTTTTATGGTTGGATATATTTCACTTCTTCAGTTCTTCTTGCCTGTTGTGTTCCTGAAAAATGATTTTACTATTTCATAGGTCCTCCCAAAAAATAACTTGTCCTATCAGCTTACAAGGATCAATCGCCAGCTCTGTATTCTGGTTACTTCCATCCATTTTCTACCTCTTATTCCCAATGGGGTTGCGGGGGTCTGGAGCCTATCCCAGCTGACAACGGGCAAGGGGTGGGGCACACCCTGGATGGGTTATTCTGCTTGCTTTTCTTGTTCCTCATTTAAATTATATGCATTTGGTAAAAGTAGATGTAGAACTGCCATTTTAAGATATTCACACCAGATGCTTTCAAAACTTGCTTGAGCTGTAACAAGCTCAAGCAAGTGTCTTGTCTCAACAGAATTGCAGTTGAGATTTGGAAATCACATCCAAGACATCTAAACCACGATGTCTTGAAATTAACCCCCCTAAAAATCCTCTTCTGTTGTGCAAGGTTATGCAATCCAAAGAACGTTGGGGTATGAAAGAAAGAGCAGGTGAATGCACACTTTAAATTAATAGTGTAGTACTGTCAAGAGCTGTAAAGTGAGTTTTTAAACCATAAGCTTGTAAGCTGATTGAAGGTCTGAAGATTGGTTGCCAATATTGACTCGGACATTGAGTCCAGCAAATGATAGCTGAGCGGCATCTGTGGTGTAACATTTGATACCCCATCTGGAGCTAATGATAACGGACTATCTCTTTGGTTTCTCATCTAATTGCGCCTTACCGGCAGGTGTATTTCTTCTATTTGGGGTTGAGTGAAACGGGTCTCTGACAGCTTTGATCTGCGATGACCTACTCGCCTGTCCTTTATATGCTAAGAATAAAAAGCTCAATCTCCAGGCTTGTAGAACCCCTGCTCAAACTATGAACTCACCACCCAAGAAGGAAGAGTATTCAGCATTTTTTGAAAGTCACAGATTTTCCTTATCTTACATTGCTAATAAATGTCAATTTCAAGCATATAGTGTTGTAAAAATTCGTAATTTTTATTCGTATCGTCAAACAGCAATATTATTATATTTTTAGGGGTGTTTTTCCATTGCTGAAAAGCGTCATGTGATGGAGGCTTTTTTTGAAAAAACCAAAGTGAAACAGCTGCCACTTGTGACAGGCGACTTCAAGGAAAAGTAGTGGAATGCTGCGTTTCTTTTTAATGTAGATACTCAAAAGTAAAATATGTAAAGTGAAATTTACTCTTACAACTACAATTTGTGATAAAAAAATTCAACAGATTAAATGTCGCACATCACTACCAACCTTTGAGTTGGCTGGAGTGAAGCAGTCATAGACTGTAGTTGATTGGAAGAAAATGGTATTTATTGATGAATCATCAGTCTACACTTAACATGCAAATTATGTTCAAATGTAGATGTTGTTGGACCAGTAAATCATATTTGAACAATTGATGATTGTGAGCTTAATTACAAGAGATGGCAGTCTTTATGGATTTATGGATACGCAATGATTCCATTGGATTTAAGAAAAAAATAATTCTACACAAGAAAGAAATAGCTGAGGAAACATTAAATCACATCCAGGTGTTTTTACTTCCTGAATGTAGTCATACCACCCTTCTAGACCTGTAGATACAACAGCATGCTGCCTTAAATTGATCATCAATACTTTAAGTTTCTAGCTCTTTCTTCAGATCTCCATATCAAACAAAAATTAACACTTTGAAAGTACTGAATTAAAAATGCCGAAAATGTATGAAAATGGCTTGGAGCCCTTTTGCGCAAATCTGTGACTTAACTCAAGTTAAGTTTGAATCTTTTAGCTCATAAATACTAGAACCTTAATGACGGTTCTAGTAGTGCGTTTGTGCTAGAGCACCTTTCATGTTACAACCAAGCACTACCTATACTATAGTTTCCTATGCGTATGCTGCACAGCTGAGTGGGTGTGCTCTCACAGGACCAAGGGAGAGCAGAGCCTCTCTTATAAACTCGGCCCAAAATAAAACAGAACTGTCTGCTGCCCATGCCGTGGTGTAGAGAAGCAGTCTGATTCAGTTCCACCTGCCTCTGAGCCAAGGAAAACATTTTGTAGGCATTATCTGACAACATATTTTCTCAAGGAGCAGGAATAGAACAGGGAGGGTTGAAGCCGCCCTGATACAAGTGCGACTTCTTACACTATCGTTTCAGGTCTCAGCTTTAGCAACGATCCAGGTACTGTGCAGTGCCTCTCAGTTTTCAGACGGAGAAAAGAATTTGATTTTTTTTGTTAGAAAATTATTGGATTTTTTGTGTAATGTGGGGTATTTAAAATGAGAGAAAGAAAATGGAACAGCTCTGTGCATAAAGCCCTTACTGTGAAGACAGACTAATTTTATTTACCATGTCATTGGGTTCAGCAGGTCTCCCATCGGTGTTTGCCCTTTCTCCAGCTCCCCAGATGAGCTCTCAGCGTGTGGCCTTCACCTCTTGTGCCTTAAATGAATCCACCATGTTCTGTTTAAATCACTCATCTTTCACGTATTTACAGTTTGCTCTATGTAAACAATAATAGAACTCTTTTTAATATCCAGTAGAGTGCTTGTGGCTGTAATGAATGTTGTCTCGTTTAGATGCTACTGCAAGCAGCATGCAAACTGCGCTGCAGGGATTTATAGAGCGGAGGCACACTGAACATTCATCTCTCCAGTTTTAACAGCGGAGGGAGTGTTTTATCTAACTCAGTGGGCTAAGGAATGAATCATGAACAGACGACTTGCAGAGAAACAGGTGGCAAAGATGCTGTGGGATGGCAGCAGAGCAGGGCTAGTCGGAAGCCTCTCTTGCGCATTCATGAAGTCCACATTTTTCTTGGGATGCTAGTTGCCTTTAACATATTAGTTTGCTTTCTTTCTTATGCCTTTCTGCAACCATTTACTGAGCCCATTCTGCCTTTGTTCTTTCAATATGAATGCATCTCTGGGCCTTACATATAATCTTTTGTCCTTCTGCATCCTGGAAAATTCTTTACCAGTTCATTTATGCCCTGCACATTCTGGTAACCTGGATCATTTGGCCTCAGAGCTAAAGCAAATATTAGAAGTCAGTGGTCATAGTGGTTGTCCCTCTCTTTATCCATACTAAGTGTATCAGTATAAATCCTCCATTTAGTGACTTCATGGGGTAATGCAGTACTCTATGCCTCCCTGTCTGTCACTGGTTAAATATAATAAAGAAAGTAGTTGATCATTTGGAAAAAAGACACACTGAAACACACACCTGTGGTATACAAATTGTAAAAAGCCTTTAAGGAGATTATAGAATTAAATGTAGTATTTGGTGGAACAAGTATTTTCTGATAATGCTTTCATGTTCTTGACTAAATGAAAACTGTGATATTGTTTACACAAGCCGTCAGCCTTTGGGTGAAGTTGTTTTTTAGAAATGATTATCGACTTCTATTTGTGCTAATTTAGCTGTGCTTTGTTCCTGTGAGCATAATGCTGAGGTCAAGGCAGTCTGGCCCAGATTTTTTCCCCTTCTTTTTGCAGTAATAAGTGTTCTCTTACTGGCTCTGGCTGCTTGCTAGGGTCAAGAGAAAGGCCCTGCTAACAGGGCTGTTGCAGAGTCCATTTTGGAATGTAATGCGTCCAGTGTAAGAAAACAAGATTTATGCTATTTTAATTAGTCAGTGTGTCCATCCCTTAATCTATAAAGTGCTGTATTTAGTGCTTAACAAATGGCGATCTTTCGGGGTGGGATTTGTGTATTGCTAATCTCACCTTGCTCAGTGTTTCATAACTGGGAATGCTGCAACACATTCACTTATTCAAACTGTAAACTGGCAATCGAAGTCAGTGTTGGCTGAAACAATTTTCAAGATGATCAATACTGAATTTACCCCAATCTTTCTCTTTGGTCAACACATCAGCTCCAGTATGTCCCATGTTTACATGCACAGAGATACAGAGGTACAGGAATAGCATTATAGGACAGTTTGAAAACAAATTTCTGTTTTATTAAATGCAGAATAAGAAAGAAGCTCCCTGTGCTAAGTTCCACACAAGCCTCGACTGTGAACTGTTGAAAGAAAAAAGACTACCAACAAATTCCATCTGACAATTACTATAAAAAAATACTCCAAATTATTTTCACTCCTTTTAAAGTTGCATGGCACTTCTACAACTGAATCACACTATACAAATAATAGCATATACAGGAACAATTGTATGGGACATTCTTAACTTGAGGTTTAATATTTTATGTGTGCACTTGTTCATTTGAACTTTTCATTCAGCTACATGCTGGAAGCTACGTTAAGTGGTTTTCTCTTTGTTTAGTTTTTAAATGTTTTCCACGTTGATCATACTGTAGAATAAATATGATTCTTGTCAATAGAATGACAAGGTTACCACTTTTGATCACATATTTTTGGCAATTTGTTATATGAAGGTTTCATAGATCAGTTGTGACGCATAGGAGAAGGCATTTTCTTATTTTCACCTTGAAATTAATTTTTGCTTTAGCGTAAAATAATGACCTTTGACAATGAGTCAGAAAATTACAAAAAGATTGTTCTGCTGCATTCCACAACAAGTGAAACTTTTTGTGTCTGTAATGAATACAGTGCGCACCTTTTATAATGGCAGCTTTTGCTTTCAAAGCCCAAACTGAATCTGCCTTTGATGTTAGTTCAGCTAGCATCTGCAGGATGGTTAGAAAGAGTTTGTTCATCAAAAGGTGTAACAACTTGGCATGGGTGTACCTTTGGTCTTTAGATCAATTAGGTCTTCTCTCTATGGCTTTGTGCAGGTCCCATGAGGTGCACACCAAACCCTGGGCCTCCATCTGCAGCTCCAGACCTTTACAGGTGTTAACCTTCTAGGGAATATGGTGTGAAACACAACAGACCTCATTAGGAATAGACAAATGACTAATTAGATAAGTTTCATGTGTTTACTTCGAATACATTTAAATAAATTATGGTTAGTCCTCATTTCCAATGAAAGGGTTCAAAACAAATTCCAGATGTATTCTATTAATCTCATTGTGTCCGAACTGGGGTAACGTATTCTATATAATGTTTTTAAAAAGAGGAATAACGTTTTTCTCCGTTGCCCTGAAAATTGCCCATCAGTCCCATGAAGTAGCTTTTTTATAAAGAAACATAAATATGATATATGTCAATATTGATTTGAATTTCAACTTCTGGATTCACTGCAGACATCGAGGGTATGATTGTATCTGATAAAATACAGCACAAAATACCATGTGTATCAGGAAGAATGGAAATCAAATAAGTGGCCTCTTTTTATTTTTTAAGAGGATACTGTTTTATTTTATCCACCCTCAAGCTACCCCCTTTGCCTTGTGAGAAAGAAATCTAATTTAAACATTAAAATGTCATGATGGTGTCTTTGCAGCCTTCTGGCCCTAAACAACGAACTTATGACTTCTGTCATCTTTCCCAGGGCAATCACAAAGGCCCTATATATATCTCTGAGCTGCAGTCATACCTTTGCTGATATGTGCTCTTATTGTTTTTGTGTTTGTGTGTTGTTGCTTTTAGTGAAGTAAAATGCCTCATTAGGCTGCATAGGAACTGAAATGGCTTTCAGAGTGCCTTATGTGTGTGAAGGAGACACAGCCACTGTGTAGTTTGAAAGCCTGTTCATCCATTATTCAGTAGTATTGGTAAATGGATGTGTCCTGTTAAGGGTGCATGTTGCTTTTTTCTTTTCTTTTTTTTACTAGGCCATGTATCAGACATTGTAAAAACAATCAATCCTGCACAGATACTTGATACCATCACTGCAACTCTTTAGATCTCTGTTTTTGTAGCCATTTGACTATGATCAGTTTGCACTGAAACTTGTTAGCTTTCTTTGACAGGCAGGAGGAAAAATCTCTAAAATGATACACAAGTACAAAGCACTGGGGTTTAAACCTTAATCCAGACCTTTCGAGCTAAATTCTTACATTTATATACTATTTTATTTAGATAGATCTTGCAAACAATATCAGTAATGTTGATAATGACAACAGTTGACAGAAAGTTGAAGAGTCTGTCATTAGACTCTAATGTCATAATTTAAGATTTTATACATACATTCATATAGGTTAGTTACATGTAAGTTTCGGGGGTGGGAAGTAGTGGGGTGTGTATATATATTTATATATATATGTCTTGTATTCCTCAACTTGTATTTAACATGCCAACTTTTAACAAACCAAATATCAGTGTTTAATGTTTAAATTTAATGCTTACTGTCTTTTTCTGTAGCAATGCATTATGATATTTGAGAAATATGTTTAATATTTGTTGTCAGATTTTCTCACAGGAACTGTTTGCATTTAGAAGGTGTTAAACATAGGTAGATCCATCTTAACCCCGGAGGCACTGGGCTCTGGTACTCTACGAAAAAGAGCACTGACTTATTGGAGCGATAGATAAACCTCTGAAAAGACAGAATTGATAGTCTGTGTTCTCTACCAAAGGTATAACTGGGCTGTCACAGTACACAGCAACAATACAACAGAGTAGCTTTTATCCATAAGTAGTGAAATGAAATTCCACTGCTTCGAGGTATTTACAGAATTGAAATTCCAACAAGTTACTAATCAGGAAAAGGTTGTCAAAGCACATAGCATTTGTTTGATTATATTTTTCTAACGTGTCTCTGAGGACAGCATTCTCTGACTTTCAATGGCCATTAACAAAGGGCAAAACTGAAAAGCATTTATGGTCAGCTGTTACTTTTAATCATGTAGATATTTAGGGTGGATGTAAAAAAAACTCTCTTCTTCCTAAAGATTAGCAGATTTCTCTCGGGAAAACCCTCAAAATAAAGCGGAAACTCAAGTTCTGTTACCTGTAGAAAATGTCATTCCAAATGTACAGTGACAAAATCACAAACTTTCAACAAACTAAAGAATCTCATAGCCTAAGCCATTAGATGTGATGTCAAATAGTTTTATTTAAGAAAAAGTCTAATATATCTCCCCATGAACTCGTATGTATAAAAAATATAAGATGTTGACATTTACTCTGCATACTGGGACACAATCAGCAATAAATTAGTTAATGATGCTTAAAGGAAAGGTGCACAAACCTGTTGTTTTTGTGAAGATTACATTTGAAACAATTATTTTTTTTTAAAAAGATTTAAGTACCGGCTCATCCAACACAGGGTCACGGTTGAGACAGTCACTTAGCTGTTCAGAAAGCTGAATGCTGAATTGCAACACATTTCCGTTGCAGAAAGGGTGGTGGCTCTTCTTTGCTAATGTGTGTGTAATTTGTCTGCTTAGATCGAAGGAAATTCATTTGGAAGCCATCTGCTCTTTGGCATTATCCTGCAAGGTTCTGTGTGCCAGCTGCTGTGACTGTGCATAAACAAGGACATGGATGGAAGAGTCAATATCCCTCCCACTAGTTTTGATTCTTCTCCAGTTCTATGTGCTTTCTTTCCCCTCTGAACTACTATTTAAAGCACTTATTTTTCTCAGTTCTTTTTGTCATTGATAAATATTAGATACCTTGCCTCTCTCCAGCAAGACACCTCTCATCCTGTTGCTGTGCCAGAAATGACATGTGCTGTTATTTTTATCCGTCTCCTCATGAGTCACAGTCGGGCCCCTTGCAAAAAGCACTTCCACGCTCTGATTGGCTGCCAAGGCATCAAGCATATTCTATTATTTCTGCCGCCAGGTGATCAGCAGTGCTTTACCTGGCTACTTGGAACATAGTTACAGGACTAAATGGATAGCTCAACGTATTATTCAATTGAGAGAGCTCAACAAAAGTAGTTTAAAATGTATTTATTCAATCATTACAAAAACCCTCAACCCTGTATACTTTTTCAGTGGTAGATATTGTCAGTATAAATAAGTTTTTTGACAAATGTTTAAATTCAAAAGGGGCAGAGAAGGTGAACGTTCATACTATATGAAAATTAAAAGCAAAGAATCTTGAACCTTTAGCTGAAAATGAACAGCTTTAAGTAAAACAGGTCTCGGGAAATGATATTCGGACAAACAATTATGAGGCTCACTTTATAGTCTCTCTCTCCCGGAGAGTGTCAGTAACCACTGTGTTGCCCTAGTAACACAATGTGCGTGATAACTATTTTGTAAAAGTGCAGACACATTGCTGCCTTGATAAGTGGGTCACCTGGTATATGAAAATACTCACCCCCAACCCCCCCTTTTTTTTTTTTTGCTTGATGTGAGTATTGATAAATCCATCAACATTTTCAGTCTGTTTTTAACTACCTAACTAAAGACTTATTTAAGTTACTTTTCTGGTTATTTTCCCTTAGAAATCACTGTTAATTTGAAGTGTTTGATTTGAGATAAAGGTTAGCTGTTGAATCATTTTCCATAAACGTGTGTTTCCGTACAATAAATCTCTCAATTTGGAACATGCACTAGAAAATGCAGAAAAATGTATCATTGTATCAGTATGACTACAAGTACACTTGTTTACATATCAGTCTAACCAAGCCTGAAAGATGGACCAACACATCCAGATATTGTGGCTGGGAACTGAATCAATCTTTCATATTCAAGCTTAGATAGGCTTACTTAGAGTTCAGGAAACATTTAATCTTTTAGCATTCTGTTTGACATTAAAACGGACAAATTCCCAACAAAGTTGCTGTGATTGCTCTAAGGAAATCCTCTTCTTTTTTTACATCAGTCTCATCTAATTAAAATATCTGTGGAAACGAGCCTCAATGCTTTATTTATTTATTTTGGTGCTGAAAAAGGTTTGAATAGAAGTGGGACAAAAATAAATCAGTCAAAGGGTTTGGTACAACGCGTCATAAGTGGGCTACAGAAAAGTGAGCTGAAGCTTCACTTTTTGTACATGGTTTGTTTTTGTGGTTATATTTCTCACACACTCCAAATGTAGGTGGGTGTAAGATATCGATATATAAATCTTAAAGAAGAACTATGCAATTTTCCCACCTATTTCCAGGCAGTAATCACTCCTCATCAAGGCCTGTTAAACTGTCCCTTAATATCGGAGAACTCAGATACTGAACTGCCACAAGTTTCTCAAAAGGAACAAACTTGTAAGCTGCTTTTTAGTATTTCATTAATGCTGTCACTACATAGCAAGAAGGCTCATGGTTCAAATCTCTAATTTGGGCATTCTTTGTGGACTTTACTTTCTATCCTGGTAATCTGATTTCTTCCCATGGGTGTTCAAAGATTGACTGAAGAAGTGACTTTTAGAGGCTGTTGGTTTGATGCTGTGCCTCTCTTGATTGCAGAGGGGATAGTTTCTAATCCCCTCCAAACACTTAACTGGGTTGGATATACAAAAATATACAAATGTGCGGATAAAATGAACAATCTGCATGTTTTCATTAAAAAAAGTAGTTTTTGACAAAACACACAATTTGTTACTTTTTAATATTGTTATTTATTAATGTATTTATTTATTTTTTATACCTACTGGTGGTTTTGATAAAGTAGATGCACACATCGATAGGCAATGTATGCTTCAGTGTGCCACTCATCCTTTTGTAAAAATAAGTACACAGTATGAATAAAGCTATGTAAATGAATAAAGATATGTAGTTTAAATAAATATGTATACATTACCTTATATATTTATAATGTATAAAACACAATTGCATAGTGCATTCATTGCCTGATTGTAAAAGTTCTCCCCATTCTGATATTGCGTTTCTCTATTATTGTCTACTCAGCCTTACATGGCTCAGCCTGGTAGGCTCTACAGGGTACAGGTGGTTTCCCATCACAAATTACGGCCGAATAGAAAGACGGGCCGACCCACGCTTGACGTCATTCGTACGCGACATAAACACGAGACAACAATCGAAGACAACATGGGAACTATGAACTGACAAAATTTGCCTTTGACATTTTTTTAAACACAAAATTCATGAGTCACGTTTGAGCGGTTAAAAAAAAAAAAAAAAAAAGAAGCTAATTTTAAGTGATCTTGATGTCACCCTAATAAATAACATTAACATGCAGAACAACATAATTCCTGAGTTAATTTATTATTGAATTACTGAGAAATAATTCGGTAATGAACAATTAGTTAGTGGAAATGCCGAACAGTTGGTAGCTGTTTAGTTTCAAAAGGAAGAAATTAAGTTAATGTGATTCATTAGTTTTTGTGTGTCAATTATAAAGAAACTTTTTTTTTTACTCACTTACTTTAAACATAAAAACAGGACACTAAAACATTAGTGTCCTGTTTTTATGTTTTTGTCAAAGCTTTCATTAGTGAGTGTATTGCATTTCCTGTTTGATGTAGCACTCTGGTGCTACTGGAGGAATAGTGTAGTCTTATTTCAGTTGCATCTCTGCAATGCAATCTCAAGAGATTTATTACATTTTTTTTCTATATTCATTTTTTAATTTTCTTTTTTGAACATTTGTCAAGCTTTTTCTCAATCATGGTTTAGGTGTGCAAATGAGAAAATCCTTAACTAGCTAATTTTGCGATTGTCCACAACAAATAACAGAGGGAGATGGAATCCAAACTGAGCTGAACAGTGCAGGCCATGTAAAGTGCTGTAAAATTGCATTTTGAGCTCTCTGGAGATGTTTTGATAAGGTGTCTGTTGACTGTTGTGCCACAGCAGATCCCAGTTTTTGCCATTAATTGGACCTCATGTAACCAGCTCATACTGCAAAAGTCTTTGAGGTGTCATTCTAGTCTCAAGGCTTTTCGTTAAAACAAATGTTGTATTAAAAAAAAAAACACTATCCACTGTCTAATCTGCTGTTAGACTGTTATGCTAAGGGATGGTTTTATTGGTTCATGTGTGCATTTTATCATATCCATTCACTTCTACCCTGCCTTTATTATGGCCATGACGCTAACATTTTCATCTGGTGTATGTTAACCAACTTACTGGGACCCTGATCAAGCAAAGTTCTGACAGACTAGGAAGAGTGTTTAAATCAATCAATAAATAAAATATAAATATAAAATAAATCCAAAAAATGATTTATTTTAGATTGAGTGCTGTTTAATCCGTAAAATGATAGTGTGGCAGTTTACCCTATTTTTTTTTTTTAAGTGGCTTAATGACCATATCTTTTTGGTTCCCTAAGAGCTTAGCATTTTCCCTGAAGAATTAAGTGATAATAACATATTCTGTTTAGTTTCACTTATTGTGTGTATTACCATAGAGGTTTAGAGAATAGATTCATGATAAAATGGAAATTAACTGAGAATATGATCAGATTCAGTTTTCCAGGATACTTTTTTATGAAGAACCTTTCCTGAAGAAACTTCCCTGAGACTTTACCAAAACCAACAGGGAAGATAAATGGTATCACAACAAGTCGGAAATGATTTTTTTTTTCTTTTTCCTTTTTTTTTTTCTTGGTAATCATCTCCCAATTGATTTACTGTCAAGAAAAATACAGCATTTATGATGATTTTGCCCCAGTTTCTTAAATATGTTTTTCTTTATTTATACTGAAAGCTTTGTCAAAAATGGCATCATGAGGTTCTGTCCATTTCTACAGCATCACGTTGACTTTATTTAACTGCAGGAAGATGATGTTGTCGAGTTCATATACAATTCTCTTCAACATCATTAAACATTTAAATGCCTTGTGTAATCTCATAAATGTGCCCTCTCTAACCCCTGCTGCTGCTTCTGGCTGAAGAAAAACTATCACAGGATTTTATCACTGCTGTAAAACACAACCAGGGAAAGACATTCTCTAGATGATTTTACTCATGGCATTACAGAGCCAGTTGGTTCAAAAGGAACAATAAGTTGGTGGCAGAGACTAAAAGAAGCAGCTCGACTTTTGTCAAAATAAATGTAACTTTTAAAAAAAAGGTTTTTTTTACAGATTTGCTGATATCTGGTTTATGTATTACATAGTTGTGTACAATGTATGATATGATATGCTGTGACAATGGTTCCATTAGGAACATATAGCTGACATGTTTGGATATGAAACAAATAGCCCAGAGAGCTTGAGTGTTTTAGAGGATGGGCAAGAAAACCACTGCATTGTGAAAGACTGTTTGTTCAAATAGTAAGAGTAATATCATAAGCCTAAATTGCATGAAATATAATCACCTACATTACAAAATGTTTCCAAAACCAGGACCTTACTTAACAGTGAGCATCAGACCTTCAGGCAATGTTGTAGCGCATTAAAAACAGACCTGCTCCTTAAGGGGAAGTGTGAGGAACACTTTAAAAATCACTGTACGCAGTCAGTGAACACAAATCCTCCCTCTGTAGTTTATTCAAGTGTCGGCTTCATAAAATGGCTGAAGGAAGTGAGCAGTTGAAACTTTTCCACTTCTAAAACAGAGCTGTCTGTTTGGGCAATTATATGGAAATTCTACATGCAATTCTTGAAATATTGTCATCCATAGAATGATGGATTAGGGTTAGAGAGAAAGGCTTTGTGATACTCAAACATAGGCATTCTGTTCTATTAAATGAGCCCCCCCCTGCTGCCCCTTCAGTTACAGAATGCACAACCAAACAAACATTTGTGTCCCCGTTGTCCTTGCTGTGAGAACGCTCCTCTGTTCCAACCCTGAATACAAAGATGTTAGAGCTGTGCTATCTCTCTGCTTTGGATTTGACTTATGTCTCATTTAGCCACAGATCATTTGAATCCTGTCCTAGTTTCTAAATGGTGTTTCATTTTAATAGCAAAGAAAAGGCTTAAAAAGGAGGAAATGCAAACAAATGTCATGAAATCATCTGCCTTATTCTAATCGTTATTTCAGCATTAAGGTCATAATAGACTTTTCCACACATGATTAATCAAAAATGTTTTTCTAGCTTTCCCTTTCTGAGGATAGGATTTTGGTTTCTGTACAGATTTTGCCTCCTTATGTATTTTTGTCAAGGTGTAACTTGAGTAGGAAAAAGAAATGAAATGATGTCTGTCCCTGAATTCTGAGCCTTTTAGCAGTGACTGACGGGCACAGAGAGTGCTGTCTCATGGTGCTGAGTGCGAACAGGATGAGTCAGCAGTAAGGTTGTTTGATCGAATGCATCCATCCTAATGTTGTGTTCTCCTATGCCTCTGATGTGTATGCAGGCTGTTCCTAACAGCCAAAGACAGAGGCAATCATCTGGAATGAATTGAATTGTGATTTTATTTAATTTCCCTAAAAGGTAAATGGATATCAAAACTGTTGCTTTGCCATGTTCCCCCGCCCTAAACTTAAGCTCTTTTTTTTCTCATTCGGACAGTGTCTGTAGTCTGTGTCAGAACTGTGGTACTCACTGACAGAGGGACTGAAACTAAGAAGAAATATGTTTACAAATTAATCAGCCTAATGTGGACATGCTGTCTGAACAGAGCTTTTCTAAACTGCCCCCCAGGGGGTAGACATCTTCAAACATCAGCTCTCTCTCAGTTTTGCATAAATCTCAGTAACCACTTTGTCTTTGTTATCCATTCACCAACTGAATTCACAAAAACAGTGTTCTTATTAACCTGGATATATATTGAGAGGTTTGATAACATCACCATTTTGAATAGATGGGTCAAGGTGTTGATAGATGGAAGACAGATTTTTCAGATGTTGCACAATGGAAATGAAAAATAAATAAATCAGCAATTGCAGTTTTAATACTATGTTCCCAATAAAGATCAGTTAGTAGTGCAGTCATCAGGTGGGAACCATGTCTTATAACACCAAAGCATACACCAGCCTCTCACCAACAGCACCAATAAAAGTGGGGTTGGGGATACAAACCCTGTTTTTTTTAGGGGGTAGAAATAGAAGAGATAAAATTGAGTTGGAATAAGTAACAGGCCCTTTATCAGGTGGGGGGTAATGAAAGTATAAAGGGTACAGGAGGTGGAGCCATGAGAAGGCACACTAGCAAATTCAACTAACAGACAATACACCAAAGCAACATTCAAACTGGTTTCGGAAGAGGCTCATGCAGGCACTTCCCACCAACTATATACACTTCATTTATGTGGATTTCTTCTTTTTCTGTCTACGGTATGTGCTCCCCCTGCTGGGCCCCCAGCTACTATTGTTTCTCCCAATCCAAATCCAGTGACTGGGCCTTACTGCCTCTTCTCAAATGTCTGTCACTATTTTCCTCACACTCTGTCCACACCCAACTCAACAAGGAGACAACAGATCTTGCATCAAATCCTGTACATCCCATGTCTACTTGACCTAACTTTCCATCCTCGCTGCTCTGCTTATGCCCCAAACTCTACATATCTAAGCTTTTTTTTTCATATGCTAATTCTCTTAAATCATCCCAAGGAATAGTCAGCTCTTGGAAATAAACTCTCATTCTACTCCTAAACCACAAAACTGCATTAGGCCTTAGATTTGTAGAGTTCATTTCCTGTGGAACTTCAAGCTTTCCTCCTTAATCTCCCTGTATCTCCCAATCACAAGCATCTTCTTAATTGCCCAGCCTTCTTATTGTCTTTTTAACATTCTCCCCCTATCGAACAAAATAAATAGCCACTCTCTTTCCCTTAGACCTTCCTGAATTAACCTGCCTTTGCTAAGCTGCACAACAAGCTGACACACAACTGTAAAGAGTGTGCATGAACCACTTTGAAGTTATTGATGTTAGAACTGTGTTTGGTGGTGATCCTTTGCTCCTTGTCGTGTTAGATCTAACTGTGTTGAAGTTCTAACCCCTAACCCTCATGTTAGGAGATTTAAGACTAGAAATTAGCTCCTTTTCTAGTCCTGCTGCTACACTTTCCTTCATTTTGATACGTTGAAATGCATCCAGTAACATTGTCTTGGTTTTTATTTTTATTGTCATATAATTTATTTGGATCCGTGCCTCAGCTCTCATAGCCATGACCTGTTGTTTTTCTTCTTCTGTACTTTCTGTCTTAAAGCAATAGTTATGTTTTTGCATTTAAGGTATCCCAAAAACTATAATCTTTATTTAAGAGATAGTTAACTCTATTGGCAGTTTTTCCCTAAATTAATTACAGTAAAACAATACATTGTTTACTTAATCTGTAACAATGTTAGCTTCTACATATTTGAAGCATTAAGACAAATGTGAGAAATCAGTGCAGGTAACATATTTTACAGTTTAAAAACTGATAATTTTACCTGACTGGGATGTTTTGTGGTGGTTAGCACCATCGTATCTCAGGGAGATTTGAGGCCTCCCTATGTGAAGTTTGTCTGTATTCTCTGTGTACCTTTTTGGGTTACTGAAGACTGTAACAGTAAATGATAGTGTGGATGGTTGTTTGTCTCTGTGTGGCTCTGTGATGGACTTGCGAACTGTCCAGGGTGTACCCAACCGTTCACCCGATGTTTAGCAACTCTATTGGGAATAAGGACGGATGGATGGATGGGTTGTCTAAAATGGAACTGAAGAAGCTAAAAATGAGACGAAGTTTTTCTTAACTTAACTTAAAAAAATTCTGTGTGAATAAAGTTAGCATACGTAGTAGCATAAAGAGAAGTGATGCGGTGCCAGACTGGAAGACAAAGTTGGAATCTTTAGTATTACTATGAGGTTCTAAGCTCTGGACTGTGCATAGTGAAATTTTGTGTTCTTAAAATGAATCATTATTAAGGACCTTTAGGCATTTTAGTAGTGTTATTTCTGTAATAGCAGGTGAAAATATTGATGTCAGCAAAACGTAAATTGGTAAAAGCACCACCTACCCTCACCCTAATCCATGTGTGGCACCCGACTAAAAGAAGTAAAATTTGACTAATTTGTAGGTACCATCACATATTATGAACCAATGTGTTTGGGTTAGGGCGAATAAAATAGGGTATTGTCTACTACTCTGATCTGCATTCATGAAAGAAGGAAATGCCAAAGCTTGAGAATCTTTTTTTTTTTGTGGACAAGGTTTGAAATCGCATACTAAATTTAATTTTGTCTCAGGCTTTACTTATCTGCCTGAAATAATCGACCTAATAAACCTGCCTTCCTTCTCTTTATTTATACCATACTGCTTCATTATAGCTCTATGCATGACAGTACAAAGCAAAATAGCTTCCTGCAGTAGAACCCTTAGAATTAAGTGGTACCCTGCTAAAGTAGGACAGCTCTAAAGCTGAGTAATTTAGATGATGTATTGATAAATTTGCCTAATCTGTAGTTGCACATCATTACCTGTTTTGCAGCTTTGGAAACCCATGTAATTAGTTTGTCTCATGAAATCCCTTTCTTTAAACACTTGCAATTAGAAGAAATGTAGACAAGAAATAGTAAATAAAATTTGGTTACGAAAATTTTCTACAAACATTTGCAGTTGAAAGGAAAAAAACAAACTGGAATGTGTTCACCACAACTTTTAGTAAGTTTATAAAAAAGAGTCACATTTCAACTCTGTTTTACTGGAGTTAAAGAGACAAAAGATATTATCTCTAATTGAACCACCAGCACTACTGATGCCTAGATAAGAGGAGCCTACTTTTTGCTTTGCACCATCCTCCCTTCAGTGATTACTGTGAGGAAAATAATTCAGAAAGTTTATCATTTATCTTTTTTTGTTTGGTTGCACTTAATCCTCTAAATGCTCTCAACATGATACATTTACCAAGATTGCTTTTTTAAATCATTTAGATATTTAGAAGCTGGGGAACTTGTTTCTCTGCTAGTCACAGTATCAAACCTATGCATGAGAAGATCCGGCTGGTCGTGTTTTTTGTATATAGACGGATTCAAAATATGGGCTTTGGTAACACAAGGTCCTCCCAGCAACAGCAGCACAGTAGCCGCACCTGAATCCAATACTGACCTCTTTAGTCACCGCTACACACTAATAAGCTCCCTGGGCCATGGTGTGACAACCATGACAGAAACTGCATGCACCGTTCCACACCACTGTCTGAATGCTGCCAGATTGAGCTTCTTGTCCATCCGTAAATGAACTCTGTTCTTTTCTTGTTTTTCTTGTCTTGCAGTTGGAAAGACGTCTCTGATCACACGGTTCATGTATGACAGCTTCGACAACACATATCAGGTAGGCTCCACTAAAGGCAGGTAGAGTGATCATTCTGTCTCTAATGATCACTCCTTACCTCCTTTGATCAATCACACTGGGCTGTAGGCTTTTCCTTTTATACTAAAACAGACAGCTCTACGTAAATCAGTCAGTCAATGGCAATGATCCTCTACTTAAAAAGAAAGAAGCTCAAGTTGAATTAGTGAATAGCATAAAACTCTGAAAAAGTTTGAGGGAAAAGGGATGTTAAAAACAAACTTTTTTTTAAGTTTGAACATTATTAGCTCTGTGAGCCCCCTGGCAAGCAGCAATTTTACCCTGTTTTGCAAAGCAGCCTAATTTCATCACTGTCCTGAAAGCTCAATATTGCTTATGTAGCTATAGTCCCTCCAGTGAGTCTTACAATCGTCGGCAGAAATATATCGAGTCTAAAATTACACCTGAAGATTTCCTGCTCTATAAGCAAAAAGCATCAAAGTAATAAAAAAGGAATTAGAAATAAATCTTACAAATTTGTTTAACTCCCTCTGTCACATAGTGGTAAATGCACATTTCTGCAAGTGTTTTAGCTTACTTTGCCTCTTTGTTGCAAGAGAGTTCTACATATTAGGAGTAACATAAGAAAAAGTATAAGTAGATACCTATAGGAAATACATCACTAAAAGAAAACAAATAAAGAAAAAACGAAGTTGTCTTTGCCTTGATTTGGTTGGACCTGTGCAACTGATTATAAAAATGATAGCCCAGGATTTAATTTGTTTTAGATTAAATTACACAAAATATTATTTTCTTGAGGTATAGAAAGGTTAACAGCCACTCCCGAGTACCAGCAGGTTAATTATGTTTTCCTCTTGGAAATTGACCCCAGCAAACAGATCCCAGAAGCTCAAGTGATAATCTTGCTGTTCCTTTTAAATCAACTATAGCAGTCTGTAAGGATACCTTTCTTTTTTTAGCAAAGCTGTGCCTTCATTTTATCTATTTGATGTGACAGACTCTGCATGAAAGCTCAATTAAAAGCAGCTATCTTCCCAATAGAAACAAAACATACCAAATTAATTGTAGAAATGTTGTGTTTTCTGTCAAGAGTTGAATAACATTTACATATTTATTCATCCATGACGAGTAAATCACGTTGATCTGCTGGCAGTAGCTGTAGGAGAATATGCTGGTGCACAAGGAAATAGTGTTATTAATTCTGAGTTTTGTTGACTATAACTGTTTAAGTGTATGAGCTGCTGTTGGAAATGAAAGGCAGCTGTAAGCCAAGCTTAAGGTTAGCTATTCAAGAAATGCCAAATTATTTAACTAATAGCTCTCTGGGAATAATTTATTGGTTGAAAAAATGGCGTTACAAAGACACAAATTGAGATAGTTCTTAATTCAACAAGTTTGACCACTTGGAAGAAGTAAAAAAAAAGAAACCAGTCAAATTTATTTCGTTCACTTTTTTTGGTCTTAACTTACCAGTAAATGCGAAAAGAACATTTGTGTCAGTGTAGATATTCTTCTGGTTGACAGTGAGTAATTAAGTAGAGCGCGGAGATGCAAAAACCTTGACTGGTTCCATGTAGAGTGCATCTTTTTTTAAATTTACTGTTGTGCCAAGATTGTTTTCAAAATGTTGAAAATGTCATCTGAGGATCATATTGCACATCCTTTTTTGTTTGTTTTGATCTGTTAAATCCGAACTGTTCCAGACTGTAATATGTTAACAATGCCCCAAAAGTTTTTCTAATAAAGGCAATATGAACATGTTCATTGTCATTTTAAGTTTCCAACCTACATACAGGGGAATGAATGACTGTATTGCAAATTGTGCAGTAAGCTGCATTCTAATCAACGAGACAGAACATGCTTCCCTCGGCAAACGGCTCTCTGCAGGGGTCCTACAGTGAAGTTACAAACACAGATGCTGGAAAGATAACATCTGCTTATTCGGTAAAGTTTACAGAATTTAGTTAGTGCAGAGATAGCAGGATTTAAATTCCTGTCTCGCTCACGCTTTGAGAGTGTACTAATAATTTTGTTGGGGTACCTTAACCTCTGCCTTGTTGCCGTAGATAAAAGCTGAAGTTTATTTTCTTTTAAGTCTTCTTGTGTGATTGCACACTGCCCCCTTGGCCCCATGTCTTCATGTTGTTTCTTTTCCTTCACAGGCTCAGAGATGGGTAGGGCCGTAAAAGATTTTGCAAGCATTTTCTGGCTTGGTTCCTGAGACCTTTGAGTATTAATTGAAATGCTGCATGTCTTGGATAGATCAGTGTGAGTGTTTATACTGCTTCTCGGGGAGAGAGAGAGGGGAGGGGGTCCTAATTAGGATGGAAAACTGACAGGAAGGAAGCCAGCGGGAGACACCTGGCCTGATGAGCATGTTTATGAAGTCACGGTCTCCTTGGAAAGCAAAGGGATAGTCAGTTGTGATTTTTTCTTTGGTCTCACATGAGTCGTGTTTGAACATTTCCAAGCATTAAGAAGAGGCGCATCGTTATATTCAATGACAGAAGGCCATCAGAAAGATCAAACCAAGCGTGGCAGCAGCAGGAGGATGTGAGCGAGGCAAGCCACATTTGCTGCCTATAAAGCAGCAGTCTCTCATCAAGCAGCCATCCAGCCAAGAGACACAGAGGCAGGCGTCCTTACCGCCTGGCATCCCATGCTAAAGGGCTCAGAAGCCTCTAGAGGCACCGTCCTTTTGTCAGTTGTTGTGGAGCTGTCAGTTAAGCCCAACCACCGGGCTGTGATTGCATCTGTCTGCTCTGCCTCGATATTCTGCTGCTTACAAGTGGAGGATGTACTGGACATATTTTGCAATATATATATATATATATATATATTTTTCTTCTTCTTCTTTGTTTTACAAGCCCATAAAACAATAGATGTGTCCAGTTGTATTATCTTCTTAACATACAAATGCTGCTTTGAGTTGAATGGAAATATTTAACCTATAGTGTTGATGAATCATCAAATCCTTTTTTCTTTTTGATCCAAAGGATCTCATAAAGCCTATGTAGTATTTAAAAAATGCACCAGTTGCCACCTTGAAATGGTTTATTAAACAGTGGAAGGATTTCATTCGAAATTCAGCAACTGGTTTATCATTCAGATAAGTTGTCAAGGAATCCTTAGAATTAAAGTTCTTCCATTATCCTATCCTAATGAAGCAATATATTCAAAGGACATTAAGTTTTGTATTTTATTTCATTTTTAACTGTGGAGCCCATCATGTCTTTTTGAATAGGCAGTGCAGTGAGGGTGGATGATGTCATCTAACTCAGTTCCAAGGTAGTAAAAAACAAATAATTGCTTTTGGTTTCAGTTTAAAGGCAGCAGTGGACGTTGTCACAGTTTTACAGGGTATTAAGAAAAGCAGCAAAGCTGTGGCTTTTAGAAATCTGTCCAACACAGTTTTCAGCATGAGTCATGTAACTAAGATAGAGCAAATAAACAGCATCTCTGGCAGTACTTATTAGTATCGCTCAAAATCCAGTAGTCTGTATTTAATTTCTACATCTCTTATTACCAAGCTGCTCTCAGAAGATGTGATCACAGACAGACTGGGTCCACCAACTGATGCTGGCAGCAAAATTCAAATTAGGCAGCCTTTGTGTGCTTTAGCAGCTGCTGTCAAATTCAGTGCTTGAAGTTAATGTCACTGCTCTGACTGTGACTCAAGGCCTGTTGTTTTAACAGCGTTCCTGCTCAAAAGAGGACCTTGAAAGTCCTGGTGGGAGTAATTTTCTTTAAAGAAATGTTCTTCTTTTTCCTTTACTTAAAAGCGGCAACAGTTCAGTGGAATAAATCATTTAAAAAAACAGGATGAAAAACCCTGACGCACTTAAATTTACAAAACCAACCCAAAATGTGAGTCGATGACTATGACCATCAAATGGATTAGCCTCAACCCCACTGTTTAAGGAGACATTTTTTGATAACCCCACTGTTTAAGGAGACATTTTTGTATGTTGACTCAGGCCTTTTCCTAGTCATTAGATAGCCAAAGAACTTAGATCCACAACTGAATCACATCCTTACCACAAGTACTATAGTCAAGACTTCTGATGAAGTTATGCTACTAAGTACATTTGTACCATTTCTTCAAATTTGCAAAAATAGTCCAATTAATTTGTAATTGAGCAGTTATAAGATGAGCAGTTATGTGTAAATTGAAGTACCAGTAAACCTGTCATCTTTATTTACAACAGCAGCTTTTTCACATCCTTCACATTGTTAAAGCCTGATAATAGTAGTCTGAAAAATTCTATAAACATTTCACATTTATGTGTATGTATAAAATGTTGGATATATATTTTTTTTTTCGTTTTAGTGCAGTTTAGATGGCTTAATTAGCCTTATCTGGTAGGCAAAGTGATAGGGAAGACTCCATTTACAACCTTTCCATAACACATGATAAACTGCAACTTTCAGAAAGAGTCATCAGCTAAAATATGCACTCCTTATCAGCAGTGTTGATTTGTTTTTAAAATAATACTATAACAGGCAAACCCACAGTTCAGCAAACTGCACTTTGAATCCTTTAGACTGACTTCAAATTCAGATTTTAAGCACCCCTAAGTGTCTCTCTGTGCGGTTGGAGCTAAAATTCAACACAAAATCGTCAGTCTTTCTATCTTTCTTTCTCTCTTTTTTTTTTGGTTTCATACTGAGTGACTAGTTGACTAATGGCATAAGGGGCTTTGAAGGTTCCTGCAGATGACAGGCCAATTGTTCACGGATCATTTGTGCTAGGGAGGAATTGAGGCAAGTGTAAAAATATGATAAAAATTTGTTCCCTAAGTTGTTGGGGGGAAAAAATAATATTTTTTTCCATGTCAACCCATTCGAAAATTCTAAATTAGAAACTCAGAATTAGTCATGATTTTACTTTTGATACCGCGCAGATTTTGAAATGGACATGAAAATGTGCCCAATAAATATATAATGTAACATTTATCATTCGTATCATTCTAAGGCGTTTTTAGCCCAAGTTGACAGCAGGATAGGTTAGAGACGCATGGCCTGCCTTCTAACAATATTCACTTGTTAAAATATTAATGAGGTCATTAATAATTTCTGATGATCTTACATGTTCATGTGTAGCTGTCTGTGTGGAGTTCTACATCTAAATCTGGAATCAAGAGAAGCCTACATCACCTACTAGTCACCAACAGCTACATCCGAATATATTTTTAAATTTATTCAGGCGGTTGTGTCGGTAATAATGTCATATTGTGGGTGTTTGATAATTTTTGCAAATACTTTGATGAATGCTTTTTCTTTTTCTTTTTAGTATTGGTTGGCTTATAGAGGATGTATATGTGATGTTATAGGTTAGGTGGGTTATAGCTCAAATGGACTTCATTTCTTCTCATTCTAGAATAGTCCTTACATTAAACTCTTTTAGACAGTTCAGTTACATCCCAGCGGTGCTTGATCTGACCATTACAAAGAAAGAACATAAATGTAGATGTCTTGTCGCCATGCCAGCCTCTTTCAGTAAGTCCAGTGCTGGTAGCTGGCATTGCCAAGGAAACCAGTGCGTGATCAAGCTGCTGATACTCTATGCTGTTGAAGTGGGCAGTGGGCACTCTGCTGGATAACTTAATGGAAGGACACAGTAGAAAAAACACCTAAATGCTTCAACTGTATAAGATAATAAACTGGTAAACTCTTTTTGAGAGTGTTTTTAGTATATCAGAGTATATCAGAATTATGCTGTTTCAAGGAAACAGCATAATTAGCAGACTCCGAATCACTCTCATTGACCTATTAGTACTGTACTCCAATTGGCCAGAGCTTCCGTTAACAGTGCTTTCCCCTTTTTAGACCTTTATTTACTTTACAATGTGTATTACATATGATATCAGTGTTTATTCTCACATTGCTTTAAATAGATTTGCTCTGACGTAAACAGTTCTATGAAACCACCACAGATCTGCAGTTAGACACTGACCTTTTGGTACAGATTTGTTCGAGCCACAGCAGCTGATGATTCGATGATCTTAGCAGGCTACTAAACAGACAGCCGTGGGGATTGGATGTGGAAAGTAAACATCCCTGAAAGACTAACACGTTGCCATCTGCTTCATGGTACAATAAGGGGATGATTACAGCTCTTTTTTGTGGCAATGTAGATGCAGCATGAGTCATGATTCTAAACAATCCATTTAAATGTTGAAATTACACAAAATCCTGAAACTAGAGATGGTATATCAGTACTTTATATGAGTACTGTAGTTATTGTCAATCAATTGACTGAAACTGACTATATATAAATAAGATATAAAACACTGGAAGCTTAGAAAGCTTCCTTGCTATGGTGCAAATGTCAGTATTAAGCTGTTCGTAAACATAGTGTTATCCTAACAGCTTGCCCTTCTTTGTCATTTGTAACGTACTTTGCTCAACTGATTTCAATCCTCATTAGAGGCATCCCTCTGACGTTGATCCATAGATGTGTTTTTCTTTCCAGGCCACAATTGGAATCGACTTCCTGTCAAAAACCATGTACTTGGAAGATCGAACGGTAAGGAAACAAGTTACAGCTGTGTTGTGTCATGATGGGAATGTTGAATGTTGGTTTTATGCTAGCTGTGCGGCAACAATTCTGTCCTGTTTGTCTTTACCATGATGTTCTGGCTACGCAGTGTTAAAACACACTTCATCCTCTTTGTGACGCATAGATTAGTTCCTTCTGCTGTTTTTCTGTTTACCGTAGTACAACAATGCGGCTTTGACAATGAAGGGTCTGTTTTAGAAATACATTTAGATCTGATCCCTTGCACTTTGTGTGTCTGTGTGTGTGTGTGTGTGTGAGGGAGCCTCCTGTTTCCAGGCTCTCTGACAGTCTGAATAATCTTCCCCTCCTCAGCTTTCTCTCTCTGAACCCCAGGTGAGGTTGCAGCTCTGGGACACAGCAGGACAAGAGCGCTTCAGGAGCCTCATTCCCAGTTATATACGGGACTCCACTGTGGCTGTGGTGGTCTACGACATTACAAGTGAGTGCCCCTAATGATGCCCTTATTCTGAGGCTAATATTTTTCCTGCAGAAATGCGACAATCCAGCTGTAATTAAACTTGTTTTAAGAACTTTAACCAGATGATATACAACTTCTTTTGTAGTCTAAATTTTGCAGCACAAAAGTCATACATTTTGAATTAGACTTATCTCTTTTTTCCCCCTGCATTTCTCAGTAATAATGTAAAAAGTCTTGATCTTCTGTAGTTCTTCTAAACATCATTCTGTCATTTCCATTTCTTGGCAACATCTAGCAAATCATGGAGGAAGAGTGGGAACAGAGGCATTATTTTTTCATTATAAGGGAGATGAGCAAGTGTAAGAAATGTTCCCTCTTGAATTGTAAAAATGGGGAACAGCAAAGCGTTTTGAATGTGCTGCTTATCAAGTGTCAAACCAAAATAACGCTTTATCATACACAGGCTGTGTGACTTATCATCTGTCTTTCTATTAGCTGGAATTAATGCCTTTATTTTCTGTGAGATTATTGACACATTACCCTCCTCCAGATGCATATATCATAATGATATGTATACTATATATCAATCAAATCTAAATTAAAGAAACATTCATTAACAGACTGCATATGATAAATATGTAAATGTGCTTGTTACATGAAGAAATAAACAGATATAGGCAAGTGAACAAAATAGGAAATATTTATTTCCCAGCTCCTTTGACCCATCTATGACCATCCTGTTGCAAGCAACAGAATTTAGCATGCATTCTACACGTTAAGATAACTCATAGTTTAAGCATCAATAAAATTCCACCATGAAATAAAATCTGAGAAGTATGCTAATCTTAGTACTGCAACTCCTAAATGTTTTGTGCAAAAAATAATTTCCGACTTTTCTTAGAGTAAAAAGCAAAGAAAATAAATAATAACATTACCACCTCTCCCAGCAGTTTGCTGATTTTTAAGTATAGTTCAAATTTATAATCACCCGTTTGCCTCTCACTGAGCAGTTACCTGTCCTTGATTAAATTATTGGGAATCTAAAATCCACTCTCCAGTATCACGTGTCAGAATCTGAAATTTCACATTCAAACCACAAGAATTTTAAAATAAATTGGTATACCTCTTTCTTCAGTGGGAAATTATTTTAGTTGTAGAGACTTTGTCAGTATGCAATGACATTGCTTTGAAATGTAATTCCCAACCATCTTGTCTTGTCTCATCGTATTTCGAGTGTCTGGGAATGTGATGTTACCCTGGCATACTTAATGATTGCAGCAAGGTCAAACTTTACCATGCAGCAAACGTGGGAACGTAGTGACAGATGCTGATTTGTTGTTTCATTCATGTACTGTATCTCACATACAGTATCAGCTATACTTTATATTTAGTTAAAGACTGCAGCTTTAGTATTTGATATTAGCTATCAACGGGAATTGTTGGGCTTCTCTAACTAACTTCAGAGTACGGTCTGACCTGCTCTTTTGAAAAGCGCTGTGAGAAAAATGTTGTTGTGATGTGGTGCTATATAAATAAAACTTAATTGAATTGAACATGACACTTAAGATTAGCTTTTTGTGTTGAAATACTTTTATTGAGATTTATTTAAGTTATTTGGAGACTGTATCAAAAAATATCTGCACATGTCATTACTGCTTATTTCAGTTGTTGTATTAAGAGCGGCATTTCATGTTACTTTAGTCATAGAAACATTATTTTTATCTGCTTTTCTTTTTCAGATGTCAATTCATTCCAGCAAACGTCGAAATGGATTGACGATGTGAGAACAGAGAGAGGAAGTGATGTTATTATCATGCTTGTTGGCAATAAAACAGACTTAGCAGATAAGCGGTATGTATGTACTACTGACCATAGCTCCTAATTTCAGCATTTCTTTTTAAGTCTCAACCTTATGGCTCACAAATTGTGGAGAGTGTCGGTAAAAAAAAAAAAAGGCTGAGATCACACGTTCCTCTCACAAAGGAGAATAGGTCAATTTGTTAATCCAGACGAGTGTCTGTATGGATTTAAGATTATTTTCAAAAAAGCAGGCAAAAATAATATATTTGGTACATTATAAAGGATGCTAACAAATATTTGCTTCATTATAGACATGATGTTTAGTATTGTTACTGGAGCATTCCTGGTTAGGTAATCGCTGGTGACTCTTGAGTAATCTGCTCTGGTCAGAAAGGGATTTATTTTTAAGTATGATGATACGTAAAATTATTAAATACAGATGAGACAGAATGTTATATGCCAAGATTGAGAACAAATTTATTTTAGAAATAAACACTTATGGTCCTTTTCTCTGGTAGCTTCTCAGATCTACTTGATCGTACTTGACTCTACATAAGTTAAGTCTAAATGTGTGTGGGGTGGAGGAAGGTGGGCCAAAATTCTCGACACAAATTTAACACAACAATGAAGAATATCATTGCGATTATATACTGGCAGCACCAAAATCATTGGTATGCAGTATTGGTTTAAATTTAGCCACCCTGCTTACGATCACAGATGTAATGTGAGGAGGCACAGTGAGTACATAATTGAAGAAAACAGCCAAAACAGAAGCAAGGCACAAAAAGAAACAAAACAGAAATATGCACATGAATAGTGTTTTATGGATTAGCTATCAGAAGAATGAGTGAAAGTTTTTTTTTTTTTTAAACTAGAAGAAAATAATAATGAAAAATGCTCTTATTATATTTGTTATGTTTGCTCTTTATTTTATGTAACCCTTTGTTATCTTTATTTTATGTAACATTTTGTTATCTTTTCGGGTATATTGCATAGCCTTGTTTAGATAAACATAAAAAACAATGATATGTTAACATAGTCATATCCCAGGATTTACTTGGTTGCAATTAAGGATTTTGCTAGTAGATTATATATACCGACCCTTTTAATACTGTGTTGTATTTATTCTCTCAAAGCATGCTCTTTTTAAGATATCTTTATAGTTCTCCATACATCAGTTTTTTTTCTACTTAGTATTGTATCGGTGCTGTAAAATAGTTTCTTTAGTATCTTACACTTTTGGCCAAATATGAAGCCATACTTAATGTCGAGCTTGCCACAGATTGTCTGACCTTGTGTGGTAAGTAATTTCATTCCTACATTTTGCATTAATTTCCCATGCGGTAACAACAACTGACAGCTTCAGGGCGTAAATCCCATGGTGTTTTACTTCACTGTATGTCAGTAGCAGAATAGAAGGCAGGAAAATGCTGTTGATGGCAGTTTCAAGGGTATATCTCACTGAACCTGTCAATAAAAATTCACTGGCCCCAAAACAACAATCAGAAAAAAATAAAAGATTTTGCTTTCACACAACTATTAGGTAGACTGTGATGTAAGGATGCAGAGGTGTCTCAGGCAAAGTTAGCAAATAGGCTTAATGAATTTAACAAAATGAACCATGACATTAAAGTTCTGTAGAGAACAGAGTGAAATTTATTCTTCAAATAGCGCCTTCGGAAAGAGAGAGCGGAATTAACTTAATTTCACATTACTGCTATTTAGTTGGGTCTTGACACGGCCTGGAAGTTGAATGCCCCCGTAAATGTGTTTTGGTAATGAAGTAAAGGCTCTTTATCGCATTAACGTCACATCAGCTTTTTCCTTAAAGAGCTTATTCTTAAAGGAAAACAAGCTTTCCTGCTGTGTATTAAGCTTCTGCTTTATGCTGAAATCTTTGTACCTAAATCAGAAAAGACAGTGTTTGTCTCGTCCGCGTAAAGTGCTTTGGTTTCTTGCAGTGTAATCTCAACAATTCACTGTCTTCTCAGTCACTGTTATTTTGTTAAAGTTATTTCCAAGATCAAGTGGAATGGATTACGTAGCATTATGAGACTGCACCTTATGAACACTGAGCTGTCTGTGCTGGTTGATGTTCACTGGTGCGTCATAGAGATTTTCACTATGCAAAAATCTTGGGGATAGAAAGTACACAACATTTAGGTGCTTTTCCTGTGCTTTTCCTGGAGCTCAACATGAGGGAAATCTGATTTGCTTCATAAACCATGCCGCATCAACCGAGCAAAACCAAACTTACAACAGGATTCACAAATGGAAAGTTTGCTGGTCGATTTATATCAAGGGCAGTTGACCAGACCTATAAACACTTTTTCTATCCAATAGCATTGCAAGGTGAAGGAATAGGACCCATCAACTATGTAAATGTGGTCTTGAGGGGGCCCTTTTTTAAGAATTGTTGTGTACATTTGCAAATGTGGGTCTTACAGGGTTCAACACAGGACATTGTTCATTTTGTTTTGTTCAAAACTGCAACTAGGAAACCGGTTTCCCAGTACAGTTAAAAGATTTGCTATTAGCATTTATGCCGCTCGTGGTCTGCTCGTGAATGGAGCTATAGTTCCCTGATTTATGTTCAATTTTGTACTTCACTAGCTCCTGGAAAATATCTGAATTATTTTATAAAAAATACATTTTTAATGATAAAAACTCTAAGGTCTCAAAAAATATATAATTGTTGATGAAATGGAAAAATAAAAAAAACTATATAAGCTTCTACACTCTTGCTAAATAACTTTGTAATAACCCTGTCAAAGCAGCTAAACATTTTAAATATTTTTATTCTAAAAGCATTATTTGCACTCTTTTTTATGTTATAATGAACTGTAAATGTTTTACATCTTTGAAATCTATGCCCTTTGGCTTTCCCTAAAGTTGTGGGGTGTAACACCATTTTAAAAACTCACATCAATGTCAGCCTGCAAATATTCAACCAAGACTATTAAGTTGCTATCATATTAGAAAATATGCCATCAAAAGCCCACAGAAATATAATCTATCTATATTAAGATATCTAGTCAGGGTTTTTTCCATAAGTTTTAGTTCTCAAAGGTAATGGGATGAATGATCCCCCCCAAAAATTTAATAAAACATTTGGAAAAAAAAATAATTGAAACAAATCCATCGAAGAAATGTATAAGCAAATAATATCACAGCTCATTTGTTTTTACGTTGTTTTTATTAAACAGATGAGCATTCATCCAACTTATTTTTACTTGTATGAATTATAACGTACTTCAAATCAGTCACGCAGGTTTCTGTGGGCTGTCTGTTTGATAATGAATAAACCAAGATGTACTTTAAGTTGAGTCTCATGTATCCAGAAATAGTCACACAGTCTCTAGTGCAACCAAGTCAGGTGATGTCATTATGTAAATGCTTCTCCAGTGCAGAATTTCCAGTTTGCAGCACACAGACATATTTTGCCATCACTCACAGGATAAGTTTCTTTTTCTTTTCTTTTTTTTTCTGTTGTGTCATGCAAAGGAACAGTTAGAGAAGGAGATGCACATCAGTTGAACATGTCTCTGTGTTTGAAGCTTAGAGCCGATGTTTCCGTGTTAGGGGGGATTTAAAAACTCCTTTTAGGTGAGCTAAAGAAATTTGTATTTTTTGACTCGGCATTGATTCCTCCTTTATTCCGAAGATGAAAGAATACCGGCTGACTGCAACATGGTTTCATGTTGATTTCATTTCCCATCTTAACAAACAGCAAACAGGCTGTGCAGCCTGCTGCATAGGAACAACCACACCATGTTCCCTGCATGCATTATCAGACACCTGATACAGTCAAGAAATCACTGTCAGACTCATTATAACGTTATGCAAATGGACTGTTATTAATTTGTCAACGGTCTGTCCAATTAATCATTCACCCAGTTAGCCAATTAAGTCTGCTGTACCCTCGCTGGCCTCAAATAACCTGAGCTTTAGCTGCAAACAGGATGCCTCAGAGACTCTGTGTATAACACCTATTCACCTTTGGTAAGGAATATTAGCTGTTAGCTTGGTGTCCTGATTCCACAGTGTTTTCCATATTGTTTTGTTGAAAATGACTCTCCTTTTTCAGACAAATCACAATCGAGGAAGGGGAACAGAGAGCTAAAGAACTGAGTGTCATGTTCATTGAGACCAGTGCCAAGACGGGTTACAACGTCAAACAGGTGAGTGAGTTCTGAGAAAGTTAGGCAACATTTTCCTTGTAATTGGCAAGCAAACTTATGGAAATACTGTATAACTACACATTACAGCTAATGGAGCAGCAATTATTTACCTCATTAGCAACAGCACTCATTTTTATTAGAATTTAATTACTACAGTAGAATTTGAGGAGGCATAAAAGTACCCTGTGGAGTTCTTTCTTTGCATTCAGTGCAGACATCCTTGAGGACTGATTAGTCTTGCATAACCAGACTTCACAGTGATCTTCACAGTGCTTTGTCAGCATTGAAAACGGTCTAGCTGGGCTGACTTAACATTCTGAGATGGAGGGATGAAAAAAAATAATTGATTTGTTTTTGATTTACAATTAAATTTGAACATGTATATCTTTATACTCAATTCAAATAATCAAGCAGAAAAAGACTAGATGCTTTTTAATTCAATTTAGTTTTTTGTTAGGTTCTTTTTTACTTATGGATTTGCATTCATGTGTACCTTCTGACAGCCTTCAGGTGGGAGCAGCAGTGATTGAATCTCTCTGTAAAAGCGTTAAACTTCTCAATCACAGCCTGTAGAGTTCATCCGCCCCTTCCTATGAGCACGATTTTTTAAGTGTACAGGCTCTCTTCTTCTCCTGCTGCTTGTCTCTGTTTTGTGCAGTGTTTATCGCTGACTAACTCTAATGTGTCGAAAGATTTGATGGTTCCAGACACAAAGAGAAGAGCAGCCTAGTTTAACAAAGTCCATCTGTTTGTGAACAGATGATTGTTGTTCAAATCGACCTCGGTCTGTGGAATTGAGGAGTAGTGAGATAAAGGCAGCCAGCATTGTGTCCGTCAGTGAATGGCAGGCGCCTGGCTCATCATGCAACAGTGCAAACAGAAGAGACTATTCTTTACCTTACTGAGGGACCATGCACACTAGTAACTGAGTCCCAGCGCTGATCGTCGTGCCGTGAAACCAAAACAAAAGACACAGTAACGCCTGCATAGGCTGCAGTGTTTGCCTTTGTCATCATTCCCTACCCTGATGTTCTGCCAACAAATTCAAGATTCTAATTTAAAAAGCCCTTTCCTTATCATATTAGAAACCTGATGCTCAAACCACATATCTTCCAACAGTTGATGGTTCTACAATGAAATCATTCTCTTTCTAATACTAATTGAAATGACCACAAAATACTATCTTCATTCAAGAAAAATGATCGAAAACCATTTTGAAGGAAAATACTGCATGAAAAACTATCTATGCCATTGACATGTTGTATATTAATTGTACATTTATTCTGTAACTCTATGAAACATTTGTTTTGCCAGGGCATGATTTTTCACCTTGTGTGACTTAATCAGCACTGATTTTGCCAACAATGTCTTTTTTTATAATTTTTCAGCTGTTTCGTCGTGTGGCAGCTGCTCTTCCAGGTATGGAAAGTATGCAAGAAACAAGCAAAGAAGGAAGTATCCTTTGACCTAAAGTTGTTTTTGTTCTTTTTTTTTTTTTTTAAAGGCACTTTCATATTTATGAAAACAGTGTAAGTGCAGAGTAACACTGTTACTCTGGTAGGGCTGCATCATTCACTGTGAAGGGGTTTTCAGAGTGAAATAGAAGTAACTTGCCAAATTACTGTAAAATCTCTACAAATGGTCGATAAGGCCATGGCATGTCTGGTCTTCAATCAGCCTAAAAAAATCCCATCTCACCCCTCTATTTATTGAAGTTTCCTGACTACCCCTAGCCAACCACATCAAATTCAAGTCACTGACGTTAGCAAACAAAGTGCTTAAGAGGACTGCTCCCATCCACTTGAATGCTCTTGCAAAGGCTTATGTCACGACTCAGTCACTCTGGTCATCAATGGATCGTCATCTAGCCGTGTCTACACCACGCTTAAGACAATTAAGACTCTTTTCAAATGTCATTCCAAGATGGTGGACTAACCAACCGAGTGCTACTAGGGCAGAAACTAGGGCGACCCTGTCTATCTTTAAGAAATTCTTAAAGACCCAGCCTTCGATAAAAGCGTTAAGCATAAACGGAATTAAACCTATTTTCAGGGAAACAATTTGGCTTTTGGAGCCCTGCTGTCCGATATGTTCCGCCTGTGTCTGCCATTGTGTTTACAGTGGACGGGCAGATTTGCTCATTAAGCTATCGGTCACTGGCACTCTACATCTACAGCTGCCACCTGGAAATGTTAGATAGTTGTTAGAGAACAGCAAACAAACGCTTGCTCTGCATTCTCAAGTCTTCAGGAAGTAAAAGCAATAGTAATTTATTTCAGTCTGCTGTGTAAAGTGTAAATAAAAAGCTGAAAAGGTGCACAATACAAAAAGGTTAGCAAGTTGCTACAATGAATATTAAAATAAGTTACAATGAAATATGGAGGTTGATATATTGTGATATTATTTTTTATTTGCATATCATCCATACCAACTTTTTGGGAAATGCAGTAGTAACGGACCAATATCTGCATAATATCTTTATCCATAAGTGAGCGAATATCTGTGCTATATTCTATGTAAAATACTATACATATGAATATAGATGCATATATAATAATATACTGTATGTATAGAGTAGATGCTAAGTAGATGCTAATTTGGTTTTAGTTTGGAGGGAAAGGGCTGTCTATCATTTTCTAAGCAGCCTCTATGTTTCCACTTTCGTCTATTGATGCGGGAAACTAGATAGATAATAGTGAAATTCTAAATAATCTTCTATGTCTTGTTTACATTGAAAATGAAATGATATGCAAAACATGGCGCATCAGTTACCCGTACTGAACTTATTGCATTTCAGGAGATGACAGGATTCTGTGCACTAAAAGCTAAAGATGTTCCAAATGAATAAAACAGTCGGTACTCATTATGAGACATGAAACCCTTTATTTTCATAAACGGTGATCTGTTTGTCAGGTTGTCAATAATCCACGTTGTTGTGGAGGCATCGACCTCTGTTTTCTTGAAGTTCTGGCAATGTAGTTCACAGTGAAACGGTGTTACAAGTACTGGAGAAATCAAAGAACACAATCTTCACTGCTGTTTGCTTTGTCCAGGCGAAAGTGTGTTTTGCTGAAATAGATCAACCAGGTGGCTTTTTCAACCCCAAACTCTGAATGATAACCCAACTTAAAACCTTAACATTTCGGTTTTCCTCTGCCCTCCTCTCTGCACCTGCACATGTTATGCTCTATTGAAAATCTCTTGAGATTCAGGATGCCTTCTTAACACAGTACTCACTGTACACATAGTCTACCGCTACAGGCTTTTGAAATGTACACCAAATGCACATGTTCGACACATACATTGATTGTAATTTCAGTCAGTATAACCTTTTTTTTTTAAAGGTTTTAAACAAACATTGCAGGAATAAATAAAAAAACGTTTTGGGTTTTCCATTTTCTTCTCGATCATGAAGCCCTTTAATTTAGACTCCTTTTGTAGTAATTTATCACTTACAGTGAACTCTCAGTATTTTATTATTTTTCAAGTACCGTAATCAGGATTTCAACCAGAAATGTCAGTATGATGTCCTTCCTTTTATACCCAAATTTCAGCCAATTCACTTTGCTTCTCTGAGAAGAAATAAATGTAACAAGCATATGATTCAGCCTCTGAAACGCTTTTATTTTGAAAGAATGCAAGTAGATAAATAGACATCTTAGACACAACATTATGATGTGCTTTGCCATTTTTTAAAAAGTAAAATGGTATGTATAAAAGAGTATTTTACAATTATAGTTTAATCTTCAATAATCTTTAAGCAAAAGAGCTTTTACATTCTGGTGCATCAACCAACCATTACAGAACCATAAAATACCTAATCTTGTAAGCTGTAGTTTGTGCATTACATTGGGTGGTCTAATAAATTGTTTAGGCACTATTGCTGCCTCATTTTTGCATTTACCATCTGGTAAATAAAGGATTGTCTAGAATTCTCATCATGTACTCCTAAAATAATTTGTTTATCAAGCTATATATGCAAACAGATATGCATAAATAAAGTAGTCAGGCCTCACTAAAAGTAAATTATTATTTATGGAGGTTTTAAAAGCGCTCATGCAGCACTGACTGATATCTCTAATGCTTATACTTGTCTGCTATCAGCCACTCAGCTTAGCAAATCAGAAATCAGAAAACCTTTTTTATGTATATAATCAAGATCACTTCATTTCTCCCCTGAGAGCAGCAATCCTTCATATCCTCCTCAACAAACAGAGCAGAGGGCCATCTCTATGGTAACTGTGGATAAGTTATGAAATTGCTTTTGATTTAATCATGTGCATAGATCCCTGTCATTACCCCTTCAGGGTGAAGCTGTTTGGCATTGTGGCGAGGAACACGGCAGCGTTCGCTAGCTGTAAGTTAAACTCTATTCAGACGCTGGCTGTTTTAAAGCAGTGTCTCTCTCCAGCTCAGATCACAGCTCGCTCATTCACTTTGTTCAGCTTTTACCAACCGTGTGGCTTCAAGAGTAAAGTCTATAACACCGCAGCCCTTTCAGCTGTTCATCTCCCTTTTGTTATGTATTGTTTTGTCATCAACAGTATTTCATGGTTATAATACAAGCATTCATATCAGTCTATTACCTTTATCTCCCATCCTGTTTTTTATATCAATCATGATGAGGCATAATGGATCAGGGAGCGAGCGGTGTGAGATTGAGGGTTAGTGATGGATGGCAGATGACCACAGTTCCTCAGCAATGACCCGACCCTGTCATTTAATGGAGCTGCTCTGCTCTTGTTATCGCAATGGGATACATCATTGCTTGCAAAAACACCAGAGTTACAGTTTAGAAGCAAAATCTATGTGATTGTAATTCTTCACATTAAGTTACAATTGGTTTAATCAAAAATAGTTTAAGGAAAGAACTGCAACTAAGCCAAACAAGTTTAAGATTTTTTATTTCATGTCAAAATATTTTAGGATGTTTTAAGCTTGTTCTTTGCGAGGACAGATGGGTCACTGATTTATAATGAGTGTCCATGCCTGTGAGACACATTCCTCTGCTCCCTCTCTGTGAACAATTTAATACCAAATTGCTGTGTGTAATTACCACTCTTGATCTGCAGGCAGGGGAAGCAAAGAGAATGCTTGACCCAGATCAAGTGCTGGGGTCATCCATGTTAATAAGAAAGGAAAAACAGCCCACTGAGATCATGTGTATGAAGCATATTGGTGTTGTTTGAAATGGTTAAAGCTAAAACTATGTGGTTTAGTTTGGCCTTCTAATAAGCCTTATGTTATCCTCCTTTTTTAATGTTCAGATTCTGAGCTAACTGTTTAATTTTTTAAGCTAACGCCACTTCTCCATATCAACTATGAAGCCAAAAAGCAGCAGTAACATTGACAGAACAGTTCCACTCTGATTACTTCAACATGCCTCAAAGATTTGCTGCTTTATTTTGACTGCAGAAGAAAGAGAAAAGGGAAAAAGGCCCTTCAGTGTTATGGTTGGTCTCTTGGATTACTTCACCAATGTTTTCAGTGCTCAACTCAAAATCAGTCCATTGATATGGTTAAAGTATGTTTCTGTAAACTGAATTAATTTATCAAGTTATTGGCCTTTGTCCATTATTCTGTTGCAGTGGTCAACAGCAGGTAACGGTCAAACACACTTAAACCTTAAGTGCCCTCTTGTTACACTTGAGTAGACAGCTGTCACACACTGATGTGAAAATGCATTAACGGAGACCTTTTAAGATTTCCACCTGTTAAAATGCTGTTGAAAGCTCATAAGCTAAAAGCTCAAAATATTTAAATAGATTTACAAAAAGCTGCATTAACTGTAAAACACATACATTTATCAGATGGCTCAAATATTCATGACTGACGGCTCATTTGGTTTGGAGATGTTGGAGGCAAACACAACCTTTCGCATTCCAGATGGGGTCAGGCACACATGGGAATGCTCAAGTTTGTGTTGTATTTAAAACCTGTCCTTGAAATGACACAATGCCTAGATGACACGCTGCCATGAAACATGAGTAAAAAAGACACCGCTGGGACTGGTTGAACCAGCCTCAGCCATTTGAGATCCACATTGCACCGTTTCCAATCTCATTTGCATACAATATGTAGGCCAGAGATTCTTCAGACCCACCCCCCCCCTCTCTCCTCCTCCTTCCACATGCATAAAGTTCACCAGAAAAAAATAATAATAAATGAATAAGTGCCTGCTGCACCTTTATCCAGCAGGTAAATATGGATGTGTTTTCAAGCTCTCCGTGAAAAACCGGTGCTCATTCTCTGTTTTCTGTATTTCTGTACTTTTTTTAAAAAGAATTTTGCCTCTCCTAATAACGAAATCAGTCCCTGAGTCATTTGTTGAGCTTTATAATGTGTCGACGTTGTCAGTAGAAGGTTTTAAGGCCAGCGTTCCATCATGCAGTGACAGGAAAATGGGCCATCTTGTGGTTATTAATTGGCACTACACTTTTCAATAGTGAACATTGAAAAACATGTATCTCTTCTTTTAAAGTCATCACATAAGATTGTTCCTTTTTTCTTCTCAGTGACACCAAATGCAGCCTGAACTTTACATGTGTGTTTTTTTGTTGTTTTTTCGCTGCTTCATCCCCACATGATTGTGTAGCTTCCTTAACGCAGTTGTTCAGTGATTGACATCAAGTTGGACAAACCGCCGGAGCCCCAGACCACTGAAGGCGGATGCTCCTGTTAATGCTCCGCCTCTGTCCTGGAAAAAACAAACAAACAAACATCATCTTCAACACATGCTTGTTAAGTTTCAACCCCTTGGTTAACCTGCTGTTGACTTCGCACACTGAGACCCTGGCTTCCACGTCTGACCATCGTTTGGAACCAGCAAGATAAGAAAATTGGGCCTATTTCGTTAGCAAAAATCCAAAAGAAAAGGAAAAGAAAGTTGACTTTTTGAAAAATAAAAGTCTCTATCGTGCTTCTTAGAATACTTCTTTTACGTAGAAAATTCAGTTTTCTACATGTTCTTACATATGACATATGACAGTGCTGTTGTTGTGTGTGTGTGTGTGTATTTATATATATATATATATATATATATATATATATATATGTGTGTACACATACACACACACAATCCCATCAAAAAGCTAATTTCCTGAGCATTCAGAGCCTGTTGGTCCTGCCTGTCACTCAAAAGGGATTCAGACATTTGTGGGGGGTTTTAGGTTTAATGGGACAAACTGAATTGCAACATCTAGAGAATCTTAATGCATGCCTTGTTGTGAAGCATAGGTACTGTTTACCTGTTTACACTAGTTTGAACATGTAATTGGTTAACATTACACTAGTGACTTGATGCACTCTGTCTGAGACTTTTTGTTAAAAGAACTGAATTTGTATACTTCAGAATATTGTTTATGTCATACTCGTTTGTGTGCGCGTGTGTGTGGTTGTGTGTATAAATGTGTGCTTTTCTGTACAGCAACAATAGAATGCAGTCACACTGAGGGCCACTGCCACATCACATCTTTTTCCACCACATTACAGGCTCTTTTTGGAGCACCTTTCTGTTCGGATGTGTCGTAGATATTCTGCCCTACGTGACAGCTGCCGTTGCATCGAGTAACAACCCGGTATTTGTCGACGATAATCTGCACATACAGCGTACTGTACGTGAGCAGTGGAGAATCAAAGCTCTTGCCTTGTGTCACAAAAAAAACAAAAAAAAAATGTGAGCACAAAGTTTTTCCGTGTGGTGATCAAACACATTGATATTGTAAATCAGTTTTGTTCCTGACAAAAGACTAATTTGCACATGTAGACCTTTCAGGTTAACTATGAGGTTAGAAGAGGCTTCTTTGTAAATGTACAGTCACTTAATTCAAAGACATGTCTGATTGTTACCTTCAGGAAATAATCTATATTCCTCTGAAATGAACTGTGCTGCTTTTGTTTGAACTGACTACTTATGTTGACATTATCGAATGTTGGAACTGTGTTTAAATTTGGCTTTTTATTTTCATTTCTCCCTGGAGAGTCTGTTCATAATGTACTGATGGTAATGTAAGCCAGTGTTGAGAACACTACTTGATTTGGCTTGGACTTTAATGCACTTTTTAAGAACATGTCTTAGATTTAGAGTGACAACATCAAAAGAAATGTGGTTGGGGGGGTAGTGGGAAAAAAAACATCCAGGGCATCTGGAGTACCGTGATTTAGAATAGAGACAAACTTTTAGGAATTGCTCGCACTTGTTCAAATGAGAAGCATTCTTGTGTAAACTAGTGAACTTTCTAACAAACTTAATGAGCCAAATGATTAAAAAAAAAAGAGACAGCTGGATCAGATACCATTGGGATCTTGGCAGGAAAGCACCTTTTATGGGCTTATGAATGACTAAGACAAATTTGGAGGGTAAAAAGAAAACAAATCTGTGAGCTTTGTTTTTGCCCATCGACTTTTTCAAAACAGGATTGCTTTGCTGTCATTCACACAGCTTTGGATTGACAGGTTTTGTGTTTTGTTTCTTTTTTAGAAATATCTTATGGGTATTGATCGACTGAAAAAAAAATGTATCAAGTATCAAGAGACACACATTTGTATTTATATCCATCAACATAAAAAGTGTCCACTTTTAATCCCCAAAAGCTCATTTTTACATTCCCTGTAAATGGACCAAGTCTTTGTGTGTTTGGGGGAGTGGTGGTTTCTCCATTTCCTGAGGGGGTTCGTTGGTGATATTACGGCTCTGTGCGGCAGACTCGGATCAGTCCCGACCCGGTGCGCCATTCCCACTGAACAGAGATCTAGCATGTCTCTCCAAATAATTAATAAAGATGTCTTATTACCAACTTTTTGCAAAGGACCCTATTTATTCAACACAAAACACGAAACTGTAATCCCCTGACGCTTAATGAAATATGCTCTACTGGGATTTTCCAGGTCACCAATAATTAAAAAGTCAAAACAAGGATTAAGAAAACGTTTGTGCGTGTTGTGACACGCACAGTTTCAGGCTTGACTCAATCAATACTCCCAGTTTCAACTGTTGACTGAATGTGTAGGTTCTTAGTTGGCCAAGCTCGGATTAACCTGTAAAAGCACCACAGAGTTAAAGTGGGCCGTTGTGCTTTGTCTACCACCGTCACTGCACATATAGTATTTTCTAAATCACATATCACATACATAACTGACTTGAAACTTTTTTTGTTTTTTTTTGTTTTTTTAGCTCACTCAAGTGAGTTTTGGGTAGCTGTCAGTGGTCCACTGCTATCCTTACTAGCTTTTAGCAGTTTAACTGAAGGTTACATTTGCCACAGCATCTAATACTAATCATATAGAAAATAATACAGAATATAATAATAGCTGCTGGATTTTGCAAATGTAATAAACCTGTGAATGTAGTTGTCAACACATTTCAAAACATTTTTTAATTCAATAAATAGGCCATTGGCAGAAGTTAGGTGTATTAACTAGCCATTGTGTACTACTTAAAGCTATTAAGTATCTTTATATGTGTTTATTTTTAATCCTTTATCAACAAATTGTCTCGTAAGCCAAAGTACAGAACAGTGAAGTTGATAGATAGATACATAGATAGATAGATACATAAATATGCTGCAGTTAGGAAAAAGGGACTTTACAGTCTGTTCTTTGTTTGCTATTAAGATTAAATGTTCTGTACAGTCACATAAAAAAATATTTTGAACTAATGCCTAGAATGTACTATTGCTTGACATAAGTAACATATGTGGAAACAAACTTGCCCCATAGTGCTGGGTTTCCTGTTGTGAGACATTTTTGTGGCTACTGGTCTAATCGCTGTCTTAATATTTTGTTTGATCCAACAATACTGCGGTTGTTACAACATTAAGTCCAATTCTAGGTAGGAAGGTATTCTTCAAAAATTTACTCCACCACATTTCAGGGAGATTTTTGTGTGCTCCACTACATTTTTCAGATATTAAAACTTGAGCATTTTTTTTATTTTCCAGTGCATAATATTTTTTGCTTTAAACATTTCCAAAGCAGATATTCAACGTTTCCATTTGTAGTGAAGAGTTTTTGTTTCATAGCATTGCAAGTTTATACAACCAAATTATTTAAAATATGCTCCACCCTAATTTTGTGGATTGGCATTACCAGGACTCCTATTTCACAACTGAGTTTGTTTCCGTTAAGTTTACTTCTCTCTTGAAGTAAAACAGTCGGGAATTAGTATGTTACTACTGATACCAGTTCATTTCAAGATTTCTTTCAGCTTTTAAAATTTTCATTAAGGAGAGTTTATTTGATTAAAAAAAGGAAGTACAATAACATTGCATCTGTCAAAATATGTATCCACTTTAGCCATCTGAAACCTGTTCTTCACCAAACCAGTGTGGCAACTAACGAGCTGCACAGATTACTCTCACATTGATGTGACTTAGTACAAACATGTCCCGGAACTGAAATCCACAGCTCTCACGCCTTTTCCATATCACAATGGCACATGCTGTCAGCCGTTTTTTTATAACAATACGAGCATGAAAGTGGTCCGGTTTTCTGATTCCATCGAATGTGGAATATTTGCCAGATGCCTAATGAATGGAGATTATAATCCACTTTCACAGCTGAGCGAATCTTTTGTGGCAGCTTTTTTTGCTGTATGTCGTGCCAAAATAAGCAATACTATATTATCATATTCAGCAATTCCCTACTGACTTCTTTTTGTGTCACTGAAACTTACTTTATTCTTATAAATAATGCACACTGTAAAGTGTAAAGCTCATTATCCTTTTAGATGACTGACATCCAATGAAGCTGCATGTTGAGATGAGAATAAGTGAGTGAAAGAAGAATGAAAACAAGAGATATTAATTGAAAAAATTACTTTATAAAAAGCTTTGTGAACTAGTTGTCATAAATTAAGAAAACAATCACTTATGTTCATTGTTAGGCAGTTGCGATGATGGGGAGGAGACCATCTGCTCTGGGGTCTTCTGGTGTTAGCTCCACTGGGACAGCTGAACTAAATCCCACAGCACCAGCTGGGAGTATTAGGCCTAGAATAAATCATGGAAATACATGGCACCTTCAGGCCGGAGACAAAACAATGCCTTGACAGGAACACAAATGGATTTATGCTCTTCAACGGTCTCAACTTTCCTTTTCCACTGACAAAGATAAGTCTGGTCCTGTTGATGCACTTGTCATAGGAAAATCCTGAGACCTTAAACTCCTCATATCTCTTTTCTGTACAAACTTCTCCTCCTTGTTGTTTAAAATATCTCATCAGTTGAGAGTCTACGCCAGGATTTCATTTCCCTAAAAAAATAAGAACAAAATTAATAAAAATGTGACTTTTTAAAAAGTTTTTTTTTTATTAACAACATCCTGTTATTATACTTATTCTTGAATAAATCTGAACTTACACAGTGCTGCCAGGGACGATCTCTTGGTGTTCTTTTGTCAAACTGAATTTCCTGAAGAAAGCTGGCAGTCTGATCTTGGGTCTGGCAGACCTCGAAGAAACGCTGAAAAAAAAGTCAAACAGGACATTGTTGAACCTTTGCAACAAAAAACGCATTTCTCCGGGGCGGAGGGGTGCTAATGAGAGCCGCTTAACACAGACGCGCAAATGCTCCGGTATGGGAGGAATTTCTAATCAAATAGGCTTTGCTCTCATTTTCGCCCTTTTGAAACATTCCCAGTCCTCAGAGCATCAGTAGGCTTATGTCATGTCACCTTACTTTTTGGGGAGGAAAACCTCCCTTATTTATGTTTGTTGATGCAACACACCTATATATAGCGTCAAGGCACAACAATACGCACAAGTCAAAATTCCAGGAAACCAAATCACAAAGCTGTTCACAAATGAGTGTTTTTTTTTTACAAACCCACCATTCCGCCTGTAATGAGGGTCTCTGTTTAGCCTTCATCCCCTCTTCCTCTGCCTTTTGCCTCACTCCATCCCCCTCGGTCTCATCCGGCTGTCCCTCCGCATCCAGCTGGTCGGGGATCCGGTCCCAGATCTGGGTGTTGACCCACAGGGCCTCCTGCAGGCTGCGCTCCCGGCTGATGCAGGTCACCCTGCGGCACAGGGGGCAGGCCACGGTCAGCAGCCCGCCATGCAGCCGGGAGATGGTCTCCAGGCACGGCTCGCAGAACGTGTGCCGGCAGTGGAGCACCCGGGGGATCCGGTCCATGCGGGAGTAGGCCGACAGGCACACGCTGCACTCGCCATCCTCACACAGAACCATGGCTAAGATGGATGGGTAGAGCAGAGAGTCTAGTCTGTTTGGACACAAAAATCAAAGCAATTGCCTTTATTCCCACGTTCTACATTCATATTATATCAATAATGATAGCAAAATAAATGACAAGTTAAAGTGAACATCAACACATCTATCTATCTATCTATCTATCTATCTATCTATCTATCTATCTATCTATCTATCTATCTATCTATCTATCTATCTATCTATCTATCTATCTATCTATAAACTGATCATGACATAAAAATGTATATGTATACATATGTATATATATACACACACACACACTAACGCAGATAGAAACAATACATTATATCAAATTTACAATCAAATTTGAATACCAAAAAATCTACTGGTATTATTATTGAATTCGGGACTTTTGTATTGATAAATAATGCAACACACAATCATCAATAATCTACTCACTCGTCGCTGTCGTGCTACCGCTGGTTTTGCTTCCTCTGACTGGGCAGTTCAGTCGTTTCTTCACATGAAGCCGGTCAGCCCAGGCTGATGCGGTGGAGGGGGCGGAACAGAAACCTCCCTCTCTCTCAGCCAACACCCTCCCAACAGCAGCTGGGGAAGCAGACGCTCTTTGTTCGGTGTTTCACGGAGGGCAGGTGGATGGAGGGGTAGGGGATATACAGGGTTGGGAGTGTTTGGAAAGGGAGCGAGACAAACTGTTGCCTAAATATTGTCTAAGTTTGAATTTTCTACGTGAGCTGGGTTTTGGGCACCATAAAGGATAAAGAAATCCGACAATAAAAACAGAAAAATTGGGCTCGTCCGGGATTTGAACCCGGGACCTCTCGCACCCAAAGCGAGAATCATACCCCTAGACCAACGAGCCACACACGTTTCTCTCAGGAGTGAAGAATATCAACGCATGTATTCCATGAAACGGCTGTGTAGTATTGATTCATCGGTGGAATTCCACTTGATGAAAAATGCCCGTGTTGGGAACAATAGCACATTTTGGAACATACTCGTTCATGCCATCAAATAAACACATTCAAACCATTCGATTTGATCTAACTTTCGATTCGTCTCGTACCAAAACGAGCCCTACGTATCCACTGAGGTGTGAGCAACGTGCGCGTGCACATAATTGATATCCTATGTTCCAAACTTTAAATGCGCTATTAATTATCTGCTCCAAGTTGCATGTGCTTATGTTTGCATAGTAGTGGTGTTCTCTAATACAAATTCATGCTTTGAATGTTTGAGGTTGGAAATTTCAACACTGGGAATATATTTTGGCCAGCGGGCAATTTGCAATAAAAAAGTTGGGCTCGTCCGGGATTTGAACCCGGGACCTCTCGCACCCGAAGCGAGAATCATACCCCTAGACCAACGAGCCACGTGTTCTCACTGTTCCGTATGGAACAATTCATACTCTGGATGACGATCCGTGTCCTAGCTACCGGCTAGTTTACAGTTTTTGGTTTGCCTGGTTCATTTTGTACCAAAACTCCGGACTAACCTCACGTTGTCTATGAAAACTATTCTTATCAAGTCAAGTCAAGTAGGCTTTATTGTCAATTTCTTTACATGCGTTGGTCATACAAATAATTTAAATTTCGTTTCTTGCTCTCCCGTGCAGACATAGACATAAATTAGATAAGTTAGATAAATTAGACATAAATTAAGAAAATTGTGTGATATAATAAATAATAATATATATATATAGACAGAGAGATAGATATATGAGACAATTCGTATTTAAAAAAAATAATAGACCAAAATGCCAACCGTTGTTTCACCTAACCTGAAGTGGTAGACACCTTAAACATCAATTCAATATCTTCCGACATTACAATTTCCCTGGTTTACGTTAATGCACTGAACGTATAACGTGCTGACATCATCGAATGGGGGTGGGGTTACCGCCTAACATCAGGAGAGCTATTCAGCCCATATCTGGAGAATGCCGTAAACTTGAGTCCAATAAGGGATGTAAATAAAACTTATTTCACGCGCTGAAATAAGCTAATATTAGTTTCTTGCGTTAGATAACTTAAATCCTCTGCGTCTTACCCACAGTTCAGAAGCAACTCAGAAGACAATGGTAAACTTCCGACGTTAAGCTTATCAACGCCAGGTTAGTTAACTTAGCACGGTATTCGAGTCCGTTGTAGCAAAAATTAGAAACAAGGTTGTAAACAGGAATACACCAAACCAGATGGAGGCTGCTTTGGAATCAATGCAAACTTGCGAATTAAGGTAAATAGAGTCTCGTGAAAAACTGTGAATAACCAATATCAGCTCATTTGATAGTTTAACGAACTTTTATCTTGCACTCATGTCAACCTTTATGCTTGTCGTTAGTTACCCTGCGTTTTATCTGAATGCGTCCCTCAAAAATCTCTGTGTTTTCCCCTAAATGTTCCTTCTAGCTCTGTCCTTTCTTCATGTGAGCCAGAGCTTCAAGAGCTAATGCGACAGATTGACATTATGATCAATCATCAGAAGAAAGTGTGGGAGGCTGAAACTCAGACCTTGGAGTTAAAGCTGAAAAGTGGGGAAGAGGCTCTCTTAACCTCAAAAAACACAATTGAACGAAGGGACCTTGAGGTGAAGTAACTGAAGAAAGAACGTCATACAGTCGTGTTTTCTTGAAGTATCTCAACCTGTACTCATTTTAGCTATTATACCTTCATCAATCCCTGTAGATTGCATTACTTCGCAACCAGCTTGATGACACCCAGAGCGGTCGCCAGGACATAATTTCCAAATATGAGCAACAACTACAGAAAGTCAAGGAAGAGGTGAATCTGCCGTCAATAACAGTACTCTTCTCCTTCTTAGTGATACTTCTTATTCAGTCGTATGATTAAATCACTTCAAAAATATTTTCCTTCAGTTGGATAAGTTGAAGAGGAGTTATCACAAGCTCCAACACAAACAGCTCAAGGATAAAAGGGGAGGAGCAAAAGAGACAGACCTTTCAAAGGTGACCTAACTCCTTACATCCCTTACCAACTTTTTACTCGTAATGAGTAGCCTGATCATCTTTACATTTTTCCACCAGGACTGTCATCAGCACTCTGCAGAGTGCCAACAGCTGCGTGCCAAGTACCAAAACCAGCTAACGGTGCTGGAGGCCCAGAATAAGAACCTGACTGATGAGCTTTCACATTTAAAAGTAAAAGCGAGTCTGTGGATTTTAACATTTTAAACCAAATGATTCATCTTTAAGACACCTCTGAAACGCATATGATCTGTTACACGATTCCCAGTCCCAGCAACGAGCGGTGAGAGAGCACCGGGAGTGCTGCTCAGAGATTCAGCTTCTGCGCACGCAGCTGGAGAAGGCCCAGGGCTGCGTGCACGCACAGAAACTTGAACTGGATCGCCTCAGACCATTTGAGACGTTAGGACGGCACAAGAGAGATGAGCAGGTTAGTTGAAAAACGGGAGTGCGTGTTAATAAACAGTAACGTGCTCGATCCCCTCAGCTGTTCCTATATAGGCCTATTTTCCAGTTAGTATTTTAATAATAAGCGGCGGCTGTGTTTTCACTAAATTGACAATATAATTTCCTTAATAAAAATAGTTACACTTCAGTTTATTTGCACTAAATGGTGAGTGACTACTCACCGACATGTTTTAAAAAATCTTTCTAAAGCCATGTTTTATATAACCACCTAAACTCAGTCGTGCAGCTACAGTTCGTAAAACCTAAGATAACTGCAAGGTGGCCATTTAGTTTGTGCTGCAGTTTAGCATGTTGAAGAATCAACCAATGAGAATGTACTTCCTACAGCTGCTGTCAGGTGCCACACAGGATTCCCAGGATCCATTCGTGAGGAGTACCAATCTTGAACACAAAAGGCTCCAAGATGAAGCTATTAGGCTCAAACAAGCACTTCACGCGAAAGATCAAGTTATCCGGTAGGTGGGCTTCCAATGTGATCAGTGTGCTGTGCAGTGGAGCCCAAAAAAAATACAAAAGGACATTCTACACTTGTGCCATCAGCAGTATTGGGCAGCTTTAGCCGTCCAAAAATGTTGTGACATGGTACAGTCCTATGCAATATGTTCCTGAAGACCTGTGTGTTTAGCTCTCTGGAGGAGTGCCTGGCAGCTCAGGGATGTGCTGATGTGGAAAACCTCCGAATACACCTAGAGAGAACAGCGGCCAAACTTCAGTGTGCGCAAGCATGCGAGGTCCACCTCAAAGCTGAACTCGCATGCGTCAAAGAGAGGTAAATGTTCTTTGTTTAGTTATGCCATGGGAACAGATTTTGTTCCGTTCTTTTGTGCTTCATGTGTACTTTGAATGTGTCAATTGGCACATGGATTCTTTTGAGCTCAGGCTAGAGAGCGTGAGCGGACAGAAAAATGACAACTCAAAGGCGGAGCAAGAACTCCGAAACCTCAGAGCGGAGTATGACTCGGCCGTTTCGGAAAGGAAAAAGGTCAGGACTCCGGCTCGACTTGTTCAGATGCAGATTTTTCTTTGCAAGTGCAACATCGGCCCTCTTCCCTCTGCGCGTGTTGAACAGCTCAGAGAGGAGCTCCAGTGTGCCAGGCAGGCTCACAGCGGTGAACTGGAGGGAATGAGAAAGGAGGTGGCAAAGCTGACGGGGGAACTGCACCAGCGCAGCCTCACCATCGCCACGCTGAGCAACTCCTCAGCCAGCGTCAAGCTTCAAGATCAGGTAGAGCAAGAACAGAGGGGAGTGGAGCTCAAAGCGAGTCAAGAACTAAGAAATAATGACCCCTTTTTTTCAAAAGACTAAGAATATGGTGTAGAATGTAGATTAAACAGTGGATTATTTTGCCATAAAACTGATATCAGATGGAAATTTTCTTGTCAATAAATCAGCTCCTTAACCTTTTTAGAGCAAAATTAAAGGTGCTGGGGTAACAAAAAGCTGGAAAAGGAAATGGGACCGAAAAGAAACTCCTAAAGAAACATTTTACTGACTCGTAGGTTAATTATATCGAAACTGAAGTACTCCTGTCTAGTAATCATCCTTTGGTGTAAACGTACTTTTTTTTCACGGTCACCCGCAAATATATTTGTTTTTATTTCTCTTTACTCACATGCCTGAATTCCAGCTGGACGCTCTACAATCTGAGAACCACCACCTTAAGAGTCTGCTGCATAACATGCAGCATCCCTCAGCTGAGGTTTGTGCGTTTCACTGTATTTTTATGAGTCTTCTTTTCCTAAAGCTGTTGTTTGTTAAAACCTCTTTCCTCTCCTCAGACGAGGGAGAGCTACACGTCCTCCGTGACCAACAAGTGTTGGTCAAAGCAGAGTACTGTCTCAAAGCAGATGCAGCACGGTGACTCTCAGCAGACATGTCAGGAACAGAATGAGCAACCTCTGCTCAGTCACCTGAGGTCAGATGTCTTTATACTCTGTGTGTACGTGTTACAAAGCAGGAATTTTGCACAATTGTTGCTTTTTTTTCCCAAGACCGTCGGTGACCGGTAAATGCTAATTACCCTGAATTAAAGTGTAACTTGACTGTTTTATTTGGGTTTATGTAAACGTGAAATGCAGTCATTTTCCATGACTGGTCATTGTGAATCCTTGTCTTTGCAGGCTTCAAGTTGACACACAGCCCACAAAGGCCAAACCGAAGGAGGGCGCAAGTTGCCATGAAAGGGAGATCCAGAGGCTCTTTAAGAAGCTTCAGACCATGTCTGGGTCTCCAACAGAGACATGCAGCCAGACCCAAAACAGTAGACCGCATTCCTCCTCATCTTCCTCCACCAGCAGCAGTACAAGACAGATTAGGGCAACCTCAGCGCCACCTTTAAGTCCAGATGACTCTGCTGCTGAAAGCCAAAGTTCAACTTCCTCGGCCAGAGAAAAGGTAATTTCCTCTCCCTCTTTTGAGATGAAACCGGTTGAATAATGGAACCCGTGGTGACTTTTTTTTTTCCCATTACCTCCCAGGAGCTTTTGTCGGTGTCACCAGCACACGCCACGGTCTCTTGTTTCTTAGAGGAGGAGAACTTGCGCTCCGAGGCGCTGCTGCATAGACTGGACTCTCACATTGACGGAATGAGCGAGAGCATCGTCAGAACCATGGCCAAGTTCCTGAAAAATGACTTGGGGTCCGACCAAATAGAGTGGCCGGAGATGGAGTCACAGCATTAGCAGGCAAGCTGTTTTCTTCATCCTGAATTCATCAACTCAGAGCCTCGGGTTCACCTAAGTTTGTCCTAATAGCTGCAGCTGTTTCACTTGATAAACACATTAGGTTAACTTGTCACTTTTAATTGTCATTTTACTTTTTTTTTTCTTTATTTTACTTCCGCCTTGAATATTTTTTTCTACATACCAGAACGATTGTGACACAGGACTGTTTATTAAAGGTCAACGGTTAAGTGAATTGTCTTTTGTCAGCCCCTAAAACCTGATTGGTCCAAATATTTGCAGTTTGGACTGTAACTGGAAGGTTTCAAGTGAAGGATTTAACATTAATGCATACATATATATGTTTCCATTCATAAGAAAAGAATTTTAAAGGTTGAGGAGTTTTCATTCACCAAGTCTGTCTGCCATAACTGCCTTAACAGGATGTCATACAAGCTTTAATAACAGTGCCATTCAAGATTGTAGGACTCCCCCTGCTGGCCTCCCCTCTTTTCCCACAGTGATCTTTTCCCTCTGACCTCCTCTGTCTACATTATTTTAAACTTAGGGAATGCTAAAATCGATAAATATATTTTTACAGCTTTTTGTAATGGACACATGGAAATAATTTAAATAAAAGCATGGAAACCAAGCTGAACTTCTGCATCCAAGTCCTCTGACTGTGTTCTAATGTTGATGATCTGTTGAACTGTCACACATCTCCTCCCATGTCTTTGCGTCAGCAACCACCAAAACTGTCCAAGAGAGTTTCAACACTCACCTTAAGACTCGCTCTATATAACCTAATAATCAGGTTGAAAATCTTGGGGTAATGCTGGACCCAGACCTGAACTTTACCAGCCAAATTAAATAAATAACATCAGCAGCCTTTTATCATTTAAAAATCTCTACAAGAATCAGAGGAATAGTGTCTAAACCAGATTAAAAAAAACTAATCTATGCATTTGTCTGTAACAGGTTAGCAGACTACTGTAACGGCCTGCTCACTGGGCTCTCTAAAGGCTGTAAGACGGCTGCAGAACATCCAGAATCTGACAGGAACCGGGAAAAACGAGCACATCACTCCAGTGCTCAGGTCTCTACACTGGCTTCCTGTCGCTCAGAGAATAGACTTTAAAACAGCCCTGTTTGTGAACAAGTTAGTGGTAGTGGTCCCCTACTGTTACCGAGTCAGGACCAAACACAGAAAGGCTGTGTTTCAGTTTTATGCTCCTAAAATCTGTGAGTCTTCTGGAAGATGTGAGACAGGGCTCAACTTTGACAATGTTTAAATCCAGGCTGTGTGTGTGACACCTGAAAGTATTTGATCTCCACTCTAACTTTTGATTGATGTAATAATGATTTAAACCGTTTAGACTTATTCTTGATTTCTGATTTTAAAACTCTTACCTTTTAACAAAGTGTTCTTTAATCTTTTATGTAAAGCACTTGACTTGTCTAGTACACAAATTGCGTTATTAAAATAAATTAGCTCTGCCTTGCATTGCATTACTGATTATGCTATTTTACATTCCAGCTTTAATTTTTCAATTTCAGTTATTTTACTTACCTAGTGCAGCAAAATGTGACAATCTCATAAAAAGATAATGTTTCCAAATCTCTTGAGTCTCAAATCAGTTTGTTCAATTTAGTTTCTAATTGACTAAAAATTATTTAGCTATTTTTTGATAAGTTATGTCTCATTGTCAGTAGATGTTTAAAGATGGGTCATTAGTGTTGATTATGTGTAATTTATTGAAGAAAGAGAGATCAACACCCCCAAAAAGTTTCTTTGTTTTTGTTGTGGAGGAATTCATAATCCATCATCGGTTATAATCTCTGAAATATCCTTGATGGGGTGGTGTTATTTGACTACTAGAACTATTTGAGAAGAAAACCTGAGATATGACCGCTTTCCAAGCTCTACCACCAAACGAGCAGCAGAGGGAGCAGTTCAGTGCTCTTTTTGTGAGAGTCAGCAGCTATGAAGTTGCAATGTCCTGCTGTAAATATGAATATCAGGACTTGTGTTTTTGGACCACAGATTCCATGAAACAGGGAGATGCTCTTGTCTTGTTCTCTGACCCCAACTGAGCAAAGATGGGCAAACAGATGAGTGCTCCCATTATAAACCGATCTTGATGAATGACGGTATTTTATGAACTCCTATTAACTGTAAGAGCATAACTTTTCATGGGAAAAGAGGACTGTTTGTGAATAGGGCTAACTTATCTCTGGAATGGCTGTGTAGGTTGGATGGAATGTTTCTAACCTGGCAAGATTTGATTGCATCTGTGATTGGACACTTGTGAAATATCTCTACATCTATATATAAAGCACAGTACTTGCTGAACTTCCTTCATAAGTCATGTTTTCCCAGAATTGTTGCAGCCTGCATGCACTCTTTGTTGCACATTCCATAGCGGGCCTCAGAAAACATGCCTGACGTGCCTTGCGTGTGTCTTACACGACGGGAAAGTCTTATTGTTTTTCAGTCGGAACGCACTTTTGTGGGTGGAGTCAGAGACAGTGGTTACAGCGGGTTACAGATGAGCGTGTCTCGTGTGAATGGGACTCTGGAGGGTCGCTGCGGGGTGCTTTGAAAGCTGCAGAGACAGGGAGGCGCGTTCTTATCAGCCTGCTCTGGCCCAGGGAACAGTGCCAAAAAGGAAAAGACACATTCCGAAACACAATGAGTGTGTTTACATTGGTAGTGTACCATTTACGCCATGTGTTTTACTGTAATGTGCCAAATAAATTGAGAGAGAGAGAGAAGAGGGATCATTGTGCCATAGAATAACTCAAACTGAGACCATTAATCTATAAATGTTTTGTTTTTTTAGTGTCCCATCGGTCATGTTGCAACTCATTTTCTGTTCCATAAATTTCTTCTGATCTTTCAGTTTATCAATTTTATGTTTAGGAATTCTTCAATAATGTTTACTGTGGTGTGAGCCCCCAAATAATCTCTAACAGTATCTGAGTCTCCAAAGACTGAACTTCCCTCATTTCCTTTCAGCAGCTAATACAGAAAAAAGTTGTGTTAAATACCATTTCTGTTAAAAAAAAAAAAAAACCCGCTCAGATCGAAACAAGGTGCATGTATAATTTTCATTTTATTATTTTTTTAAACTTACCAGGAACAATTAGTACATAGTTTATCTAGCAATACCCACATATTACTTTTTTCCAAGTCCTTCTTTCTGCTGTCATTGTCACAGCTAGTTAATCTAAGAGCTGGTAAAGAGGAAACAGGGTGTGACACTGATAAGAATACTACATGAAACCGTTAGTAGTTACCTACATAAGTCATGTCTTTCTACGTGAGCTCAACTGAATTGACAGTTTATCTGTCACAATAAAATTTTGAGGCTGAATCTAGAGATTTTTTATCTCATATTTCAATTCAAATGCTTACTCTCCACATGCCCTTTTATTTCACGAATGACATAGAATAAAAGTGGCTGAAAACATAAAAGATTTTTTTTAAATACTTTTCATCATTTGAGTGTCAAACAAGATTTTTGTGCAATGGAAGCTGTTCACCATTGAAATCACATGCATGAACTGGGAAAATGGAGCATGCTAATGTTGACATTTAGCCCAGTCAGAACAGGAAATCACTGCAGCAGTCTGTGTTTTGATGTTTCATCCTCTTATGTAAAAACTATTCAGGACATTCCTTGCTCATTCACAGCTAATGAGGGCGTTTATTTGGATCGTCTCTGATCATTTGTTTGCAGATTTCCCCTGAAACCACAGACATCCAGGATCACAGCCTCAATCTTTCTCCCTGTCTCATCTATTTTGGTCTTTAAGATTTGACTTTAAGCAGTGACAAAGGAAAAGGAATACAGCCGGCACACCGATTATCTATTGTCCTCGGATACACTTAAGAACAGACGAGGGGAAAGGCCAGTTTACATTCTTTTCCTTGTCGTGAATTAAACAGCTTGGCATGTTTTGATTTTTACTTCTGTCCAAGAGAAATACTTGTTATGTAACCATACTTCTACTTCACAGAAATGTTGCCTTCTTGCTGCAAAACTTAATAAATTGCATATCTGCAGAAATAATATCAACTTAAGCAGTGTCAACATAGAACTTTTAATTCTCAGGGGTAAGAAGTATTTCCTCCGGAGGTTCCCATTGTGAGGTGTCCTTGGGTTGGACGTAGAACCCCTCAAACTGTGGTGTGGTGTTCTGGTCCCTGTTTGTGCATCCAGTGCAAAATCCCCTGCCAGAGTCTTACCATCCGAGAGTTGCATACAGAGTTTTTTGTGGGAGCTTTCTCAGAACTTTCAGTGTGAAAGAGGCGCTGAAATGTGAGGCCGCAAGTGTACTAGCTGCTGTTGAAGGCCTTTTGATTCAGTTTATTTCGTCAATAAAAAATGTGATTGTATTGATTTGTGACAGAGGTCTGCTCACGTAGGAAGATGTATCTGTTGTGTCCACTTATTTTTGCTTCCTGCTGCTGTTTATTTGATGATTTATGGTCAGACGGTATCTGATGCTACACTAATTTGATCTTATTCTTTCCAATATTATATCATTCTATTCATTTGTTAGAATAACATCCATTATGTTTTGGGGAATTTAGCTATACTACACAACAACATGTTAATTTATAGTTATATGTTTATCATATAAATGAACTTTATATTAAATTAAAAGTACTATTATTGTATGTGTTTTCCACAGTGGAGATTAGTCGTTTGTGCTGGAAAATGTATCTGTTGTTTCTACTGATTTTTGCCTCCTGCCTTTGTTTTAAAGAGGGTTGTAAAACGTCTCTCCTCCTGATTAGTTACATACTGTATACCCTGGTGACCACTTGGAACCAGCTACAGGAGTCAAGGCTGATGCGTTGTGGTGTTTTCGGTTCTCAGTATGATGGCTCTCCACCCAGCCTTATGGACATACAGCAATGTGCCATGAGGTAATTGGGATGCCACAATGTGGTTGAAATTTTTTTAATGGAATTGTTTAATGACTGCATAACACAATGTCATTGCTCCTTTAAAATTACCCAAAATGGACATACTTCACTGTATTTTCACTCATTTCAATTACATTATATTCATATAGTGCCAAACCATAACAAATGTAATCTCCAGGCATTTCAGCAATACAATCCAATTCAGGTAATTAGAATCCAATTCATTGTAATACAATCATAATCCTACCTCATAATCAGAAATAACTCCAGTCTATATTCCAGATTAGTCCAGTTCATACAGGGCCAGTTCAAAAACTGTTCCTGTTCATATATAGATTGAAATGAACAGATTGCATAGACTCTTCGCTTTGATCCATTCTTCCATCCGGATTGTGAACAAGGCATCTGTAGGAAATAAAATAACAATAAGAAACCTCTGGCAGAGCAACACTCAAAGAGGGAGTCCATCACCAGTTGGGTCCTGAAAGGTAAGGAAAGAGGGACAACAAACACCATAACAGGAACTCTGGGATACCTGCTCAGAAAGAGAAGGAGAAACACATATTAATAACAAAATCACATTTACCCTGTACATGGTAAAATAAGAGAACAAAGGGAAGAAAGCTGCATCATGGTGGTTCCTCCAGCAATCAAGGCCTAAAGCAGTAACCAGTAAAGTCGACGTTTTAGGATCATCTGCGCTTTTTCACTGACTACTGAAACGTCCTATGAATTGAGCTGAATTCACAACAAAGCTGCTCTCATTTAGATTTGTTTCCGTCACTTTTGACAGAACTTTGCCAGAACCCTTACTCTGAGAAAGCCACTCTAATTTACAGAAATATAGGAAACCATCACCACCTTACTGAGACCAACGATGTTTCAGATCACTGGTAGATAAAATGGACACCTTTCAACCTTTGATGAGGACACACTGGGGGTCCAAACATTTAGGCCTACGCATGCAGACACATCTGCACCACAGATGTTGAACTGTTAGCTTTGAGTTTCTGTCCACATTGTAGACTGAGACTGATGACCTGCATTAACAACCAATGCTGCATGTTAACTTTAAAGAGAAGTTGCAACACACCAGTTAGCTGAAGGTGATATCCGAAGGCTTCCACCATCTTCCATCTTCCTCTCTGCTTCACTTTGTACATGTTTGTCATCTACTTTATGATTTATGATTTTTTATAGAGATGCAGAAAGGCCAACCTCAGGGAATGGTGGGTATTCATCATTATTTCAAGGCTTTCACAGAGGAGCCTGAAGCTCCGTCTCTGCTTGGAAGTTTCTGTCCTTTTAAGCTTTTGGTTGTACTAAAATACAAAAAGCATGTAGTTGCAAAACTGTTGTTACTTTTGTGGTTGTAATTGATAGGGATTTTAGTGCAAGCAGCCCACTTCTCTTGGATGTGGAAGAAATGAGAACCGTTCGGTTCTTGCTGATTTGTAATTAGGATTGTTGCGCCTGAAAAGCCTTAAATTAGGCCCATGTTTATTTTCACTTCAGTGAAAGTCTACTGACAGTCTACTCGTTAGTGAGGTTTGTGAATCGCTCATTCTTTGTCTTATATTCAGTGTTTATGTGAACCTTCTTTTCAGTTAAAGCTAGCATAAAGGCAGTTCTGATACAGGGAACTTTTTAAATCCTCTTTTAAAAATGATGTGTTTAGAAGCTTCTCTCGCTAGTGCAAACTTCTTATTAGAAATTTTCCACTGATCCAACAACTTAAACCTAATACGTAATCCTTATATATATCATGCAACACACTGAAATGATGTATTTGAAAAGCTTTCAAATACATTGTGTAATGTAAAAATGTATTCCAAAAGCCATGCCATTGACATATAAAAACATATAAAACAGAAAGACCAATATTCCCAAACTTGTCAGCTTTTTAAAACTCTACTTTATTTGGCCATTATTTTACATTCCACACAACAAATAAGGACTATTATTCAACTTTCTCATCCTTTGGGCTCAGACTCCTAAGGTGCGCAGTTTAATCTTCACTACTTCTGTTCAAGTCTTTATCCTGAAGCCACTGTCAGCATACACAAAATGTACATAGTTGTTAAGATTATAATTCCTTTAACGGCAAAATTGTTTATAGTTATAGCTTTGTCTGCTGGAAACCTCCCAATCCAAGCTGTAAGTGTGCAATGGCACCTATAGTGTAGAATCTGCCATAATTTCATCAATAAATTTACTGTGCTCTTATACTAGAAAATAGAAGAGTTGTCTGAATCAATGATACTATAACTAACTTTACAGTGCATCAAAACGTACAGACCAAGCAAACCATGAATTCTGCTGAATACCAAAGTATTCACGGGACAAATGGCAGGACCGCTGTCTATCAAATAAAACAAAACTTAATTCTCATGCTCCATTACTCTCAGACAGCTGCTGTTGCATGACGAAGGGATGTTTTTAGATAACAACAATGTGTTCAAGATTATTTCAACTCAGAAATCCATCTTTGTTATCTGCGCATTCCAAAAAACACCCTCTCCCAGTCCCTTTTAAGAATGTAAGAAGACAAAACTGTTACCTCACAGTAAAACATTTTACAGCACTTGCCTATTCAGCGCTCACTAAAAGGTTTCCATCAACATGTAACAACTTGTAACAATTTATTTATTTTAAACTTCCCTGTAATCTTAACATCTAATGTCTTTGAATTGCCTTGTGTATGAATTGTGTTCTACAAATAAACGTGCCTTTTCTCCTCAATCAGCAGTAAAAGGATGACTGACTCCTCAACGGCTTCCCCTCCTTGCATGCCTGAGTGACCATTCATGCTTCTTTCTGTTTAAGTCTTTAATTACAAAAGCCATAAATTTGCCCGTGCTAAGGAAGATCACAGGAGAAAATTGCCATCACCTGCTGTGAACCCTTCTGCAAGACTGCCACTACGTAAATCAGCAGGCACCTCAGGATGCTCCCTGTAATGGGATTTGGTGGATCCTCATAGTTGGCATCATGTGAATAAATGTTTTGGACCTGTCTAGAAAGAAGTGACAGAACCTTAGAAAGAACAGAGAACGCATCTGTCCGTAATGTAAAGCTGGTCTATGTTATAGTGTGTGGTTGTTGGAGGTGTTTAATGACAGGTGCCATTTTGATATGTACATTGTTGTCAGTATTTGATACACGTTTTGATGCTCTTGTATTTCCACAGGTTTGTTTTTTTTGGATGAACCAAAGAAGGTTCCAGAAAACACTTAATGATTCAGAATTATGCGTATTTGTGAACTCTGCTTGACTCCAAATGGTCTCAATGAAATCAAATTAATCTTGCTGGCTGGGATCAATGGGAACGCTTGTTTTTAGAATAAATGCCATTTCTTTATCTTTCCTACTGAGATTCCATGGTTACCGCTTTTGGATGCTACCAGGCTCGCAATAGCCATCTCGCAAAGCACATTGGTGGTCCGCAGGTCACCTCTTATGCTTTTAACACGCTCACCCTGAGCTGCACTTGTTGCACCACTAAAAGAGAATTTGTATGCAAACGGCTTGGCTTCCTGTTCCTCTATCTGCTGGGGCCAGGGTGGGATTTCCTCATTCCTGACGTCTGACCCCACCACTCCTGTCTCCACTTTCTCTTTAACTCCAAATTGTCATCTGCAGATAGAGGTTATCACAGCAAGCCGGCAACCTGCTTATGTACATTGGTTGGCTCGGTATTTAATAGAGATTTACTCTTACGTAGTAGTTTATGAGAAATATAAACATTTCCTGTTTCTATTCTGAAATCTCTGTGTTGTTGTGCTCAATAAAGCAAAAAGAGAGTCTTCTACATTGTAATACGTTTTCAGTGCAAAATAACCAAATATATTAAGAAAAAATCAAGTGAAAACATCTATTTGAAAAGTGTTGAATTAATGATTGTTACCATATTGCTTGTGTAAGCAAACCGGTGCTTTTTACGTCCAATAAGCAGAACACAACATATAACCCAATTTTTTCCCCCTTTGACAGTCTGTTAATATTACAGTTAAGCTTAGTTTGATGTGAAGGCATATTAAAATCTCTAAGGAAAACATTCTTATAAAAATCCACTTAGTAAACCACTCCCATGCAGCACAATTTATTCTTTTATTGACCTCTTGTAAACTTCTTGGAACTGACATTAGCAGTTGTTGAGCCCTTGGGAGAGCAGTGTTATCTCTTTTGTCTAGTATCAGATTCTAGTTGCTCAACAGTCGTGTATGTTTTGGCAATTCAGAGTGTGCCAAACCACTGCTGAAGCTATGCTGTTGCAATTTGGTTTAATGCTGACTTATTGAAAACACAAGTAGATCTCTGATCTGGGAATGTGTTGCCTTCATTTGCGTTTCAGCATTACCAAACATTTTTAATTATATACCAATACTTTTGGCATCAAAGCAATCAACGCCATCAGATATTAAGTCTTTTGAACAACAAAAGTCTTCTGAAAACAAAAAGTTTACTCTTTCCCCCAAAGAATTTAGCTTTTTTTTTGTCTGACATTTTTATTAAATTTTTCCTCAATTTTTTTAGAATAAACTTTCCCCCTGACCAGAAAGCATCTTCTCTGGCCCGTGTTTACAAATGGCCTCTTCTTTGAATGATAGGGTTTTACCTCCGCATAATGTGATTGCAGACAGGGATTTCTAGACGTGTTTGTTCATATTACTATGGGCTCAAAGATCCTGGTTATCTTTTATGTGATTTCAGCGATGTCTAATTAATCTTTTGATGATATCATGTACAATAGATAAAGGAATATTTAAAACCTATCAAACACTGAATCATTTGGAATCTTCAACCTGTTTGGAGCAGGTTACTGAACCTCTGCCAACCTCAGCTTCTGAGAATCTCTAATGTACTCTTTGTACAATCAGTCATGTTTCTGACCTTTTGCCAGTTGACCTAAGTTCCATTTACTTTTCCAGCTTTTTGGTGCCTCAACCCAACATTGTCGAAACATGTCACTGCATAAGAATTCAGATGTTTTACTTTCAGTCTATGATCACTTTTCTGTCTTCTATTATAAGAAATAAAGGGTTTATGAGAAAATGATTACATTCTGTTTTCGATTAAATTTATATGAATAGATGTCATCGGTCAGAGGCTAATTTGAATTATCTGTTGAAATTCTGTTTCAAATAGTACAAAATTTGATTACTGTACAATGAAATTAACTCAACGTTTTTTTTATATTTCCAAATGCACACATCTACTTTTGTGAATATTTATTTTTAATGTATACATGTTAGCATCACAAAATCTTCAGTGAACAAAAAGTAGGGCATTTGCTCTTGTGTTCCCTTGGATGTCTGTCTGGAAGAAGACCCTCTCCAGAGGGGATAAAGGAAAATGGTCGATTTTTGGCCGCAGAAATCCAAAGAAACATCCGTAATTTTAGAAAGGAATGTCACATTCCTTTGCAGTTGACTGAGCCCAGTCTTCCAGAGTGCCTCCTGTCAGGAAGTTCTGCACAATGGGAGCAAATTGCCAGAAACACAAAGTCAGACATTTGGGACAGAGGTGGGGGCAGACAGAGGAAACTGTGTCAGCTCTCATACAATAACCTTTGCCTTCACCCTTAGATTTAATTAAAAAATCATCAAAATCCCAGCATTAACCAATTACCTAGTGATTAAGAAAAACTTTTCGGTTATTTGTTGAGACAGGGTTTGGTTAAAAAAAAAGTCTTTATAAAGATCTATTATCTATCTATCTATAGATCTATTTAGAAGAATTGCAACTGTATTTTTCTTTTGCATGTCCATTATTAATTATCATACGTAAACATTCATGTATTTGACATGTATAAAAATGTATTAGGTTAAAAAAATGTTTAGTTTGCTCAGTTGTTGAACAAATACACGTTGGCTCATGGTAAACATTCTGAGCCAACAAAAACTAAATTAAAAGTTATAAGTGTACGTATACCTGTACCCATACTATGATTCATAGAATTAAAAGATAAATACTACTGGTAGTTGACTTTACCCCCCTCCCACTACTGGTGGTAACCTGTACCTAATACTTGCTGGGTGGATATTTCACTGGTTATTATGGCAACCTTTTTTTTCTCTCCCTCTTAGATTTAATTTCCCTTGGGATTAATAAAGTATCTATCCATCTCTCTCTAAACTGAGCATGGAATGGATCATGAACTTCTGTCATTAAAAAGAAAAGTCCTTTGGTTTTGACTCTCATTCCCAAACAAAATTCCTGTAACAATTCACTATCTAATCACTGGTCTACAGTTTTTTTTGCAACAAGCTTTGGTATCAGTTCAGTTTGTTTGGCACTTAAAGTCAGTATGGAAAGAATTATCATAATCACTTTGATGACGCTACCTAGCAGAATTAGATTTTTAAAATCCAAAATCTTTACATATTGATAAACACTTTTATTGAGTTTGACTTTTTTTTTACAATAATGAAACAGAGAACATATTCTGACATCCAAACCAATTATAACAAGACCCAATAAAACAATACTCTTCAATATTTGTGAGTAACATCATTATTAAGCCTCCACTACGAAAGAAGGGTTTTTTCTTATTTTCTCTTTCCTTGTTTTACCGTCACAATGATTATTGTTAAAACCTCTCTCCCAGCTGTAAAACTCCCATGTTTAACCCTTGCCCTCTTCCAGTGTCGGGACTGTGTGCTGCTGGGTTCGTGTCACAGGGTTCCGCCACCTGCTCTTTGTCTGCCATGGGTCTGCATTTAGGCTTCCAACATAGAGCAATCCATCTCTGCTCATTGGTGGGTTGAGAACTCGCCACTTAACATGCCCCTCGGAGGCTTTATCTGACCTGGAAGCCACAGCTTTACTCCACCATCTGCCTCCAAAGGGGCTGTGTGTGAGCTTGTGTGGATGGGGAGGGGGGCGGATCAGAGCAAGCACAAACAAGTCCGTGTCATTGTTGTTACTGTAATTTTTCATTTAGGAACGCACACGTGAATTATGATTTGCTCCTTTTGAGGTGGGTAACAAAAAGAGGCCTGTTGAACAGTCGTCTGAAAGTGAACTGCTGCTGATACGGCTTTAAATGGCCCTTTCCCCCTGCTTTCAAGAGAAAAGGAAAATTACCTATGAATAGGTTTGCTTTATGACGAGAGCAGGTGGCTGTTTTGTTTGCAGGTGAATTAGACGAAGACGGCGCATTTCAGGTCTTTATGGTTTTGGAAGTTGTTGACTGTACACTTGGTTTGCTGTCTGTTGCGTATACACTGCATTTTTTTGTTGCCGGAGTCCATATGGTGGGGGCCGACAGGTGCAAGCTGCCCCTGAGCTGGAAGACAGGAGATGGTCTATGCGGCCCTTTGTTTCCCCAAAACATCTGCCTCTTAGCCTGAAGTCCTGTGACGTCCCATTAAATTCCATCCTTGGATTTGACGTGTTTTACACGATTTAACGTGTTCCACAAATTCACCTCTGTTATCATAGAAGTGGTTCCCTATCAAATTAATCTTTTATATGTGAATTGTAACGATCCAAGTGGAAAGAGGTTGTTTGTGCCCAGTAGACGTTTCAGATTAATCATTCATTGGTAAATATTAGCATTCTGGGATCGTTCTGACAGATAAGAATTCCAGAGAATCCTCAAGTTGATTGTTGACACAACATCCATGTTGTGAGACAAACAAATGCAGCGTATTTCCCTGAAATGGCTAAATTGAGCTCAACGTCTTCCAAGGGTTTCCGCAACGGTGATCACAAGGAATGTTGCTGGGCCACAGCTTATCAGGGTATGAACAGACATGTTAAATAAGCACCTTTTACTTTTGTTTCATACACAACTGTTGCCTGCTTTGTGTTCATGGAGCTTATTGTTTTTCATTGGGGGGAGGGTTTGTGGGGGTTCATTCGATTAGTTCTCCATTGTCATTTTAAGAAAGTTAAAATGTCTGATTTTCTGGTTGTAAATTTAAAATTCACTTCCATGGTGTGATGTTCAAAGACTGCCATGCATTGTCTTTAAGGCAGTATGTTAAGATAATTTATCTACAATAACAATTCTGATATTTCAAGGGAAATATAGTCTCAGAAGGAAAACATCATCAATTGTTTCCTCACAGCAAGATTTTTTTTTTTATCATATTAGACAGGCAGATGCTGGTGGAGTTTCAGAGATGACAATCACACAAGAGCTGACATCTGACCCCAGACTGAAGCAGATGGCAGTCGGCGTCTGGCCGACACCATTTGTAACACACAGGACTCATTTGCAAAATCCAGCAGAATTCATTTTGATCTATTCATTCAATTGTAATTTATGGTAATTTATCTATGGAACACATCTTTCTTGTTACATTTACCAAACTGAACAATTCTTACGCTTTTATTACAGCGTGTTACATAGAACATTTTTTCTTTTAGGTTTTTGAAACCTTTTTTTACCCCATATCCATAAGATTACATTTCCTCATATATATATTTTTCTATAGCACTGCCAACTCTTAACCAGATCGATCCCCGGTTCCAATACCAACTTGGTGGCTTTTTTTTAGAAGTTTTTATTTTATCTTCATGAATGCATGAGTTCTCACTGGGTACCCTTGCTACCTCAAAAAACACGCATGTTGGGTAAACTGCTTACTCTAATTTGACCATTGGAGTAAATTATGGTTGTCTGTGTTATAAAATATTTTTCAAATGCTCTATTTACAACATATTTTGGTGTTTTCTTTTCTTTTTAAACTCTAATCAACTGTTCCATTTCGTAATCTCCTTTTTTCATGCAATTGTAATGTTTCCCCATCTTGAAGGGTAGCTCTAAAAAACAGTTCCTCACAGTTGCAATAAATACGAACTGCTATTCTCAAGTCGTTTCAGTGAAAAAAACAACAACTTTTGAAGCTGGCCTTGATCAGTATGTGCTTAAACTCAGCAACATGGACCACGTGGAGTTAGAATTGTTGGTCATCTTCTATATTGTGCAACACTTTGTTCCATCTCACTCACAAACAGGACACCAATCAGTCTTGGAGTCTGGTAATGTAGATATACTCTTATTTCTTTTATATATATGTCAATGGATGTAAAACAAAAGAGCAGCAGAGGGATGGAGTTGCATTTGCGCTGATTTGGGATAAAGAAACACATTATTACAAACAGACACACAAACCATTTTGTCAACAGTTTTATGCAACACTATTAGTAATAAACTAAAGAAACATTTTACTTGTGCTCATGCTGTAGGTTAATTAAGAATCATTATGAAATGCTAAATCCAGAGCCTTGATGCTGAAATTAAACAGGAAAAAACAGACTGGAACAGAAATGAGTCCATGCGACAATCATGAAAATATGTATCTTTGCTTTTTCTGTAGACAGCGGCATCCACAAGCGTAGCCCTGTTTAGACTTCCTCACCTTTGCTGTCACTTGTTTACTTTTATGGTGATGTGAGGAATTTGTTGTGTCAACATGTGGAAGGGACCCCTATTTGACAGATCTGCAACAAGGCAGACTTTTGTAAATGTTTTTCCGCTTCAATTTGTCAAATGGCCCAAATTATGGCCACTGACATTTGGAAACCATTTTTAGACATTGAGAGGAAGCAAACTTAAGGTGTCTAAAATATATCCTACTTTCAGATGTCACCTGGAAGTGCCATGGTAGGTACATATAAATACACCATTTTGATCTATGTATTCAGTTTGAGAAATTCCAAATGAGTAAAGGATTTTTGGGGGATTCGTTTATAGCTATTGTCTTTAAAAGTGGTTTGGGGTTACTGTAGTGTCATTCATAGAAGAAACCCCCCCATTAAAAGATATTGTCAAGCTGTTAGTTGCTCTCCTTACATTCTCAGTAAAACAACAGACGGGAAGCTCAGTCAGAGCCCATGCACATGGTAATGTGAGGAATGCGGCCATTTCCTCCTTTGCAGGAAACAAAAGAAGCTGCTGGAGTGCCTTGCCTCTCCCACCTCATGTAACAAGGATGGCGCTTCCAGTTCACAGTCTGCATTGTGTTGGCCCAGTCAGCCCAGGCTGTTCCTAACAGGTTCAAATGGCTGGTCTTAGATGTCACTCATTCCCTCATCATAGTATTTCCCCACAACTTTTAACCACAGTTACTATCAAGAGACACTGTTCCTGGAGAAAACGTGCAAATAAATTAAAATGACCAACCAGTGGTTCAAGCACACCATGGTCTAAATATGAGGAGATTAGTTAAGCGCTAACATTTTTTATTTTAAATTGATTTGACATTTCAGGAAATTAGAAGGGAATGAATAAAAACATTCTACTGCCATTCTCATGTGCTAAATTTTAAAGATATTTTGAACTTTTGATAAGCATCCTGTCTTTCTACAGATCCAAGTGTTTTCACATATGTCATGCAATACAGTTTTATTTTCTGATAGGCAACACCATTCAAATTACCAACCAGTTGTTCAAGCACACCATGGTCTAAAAATGAGGAGATTACTTAAGCGGTAAAAATAAATATTTTAAATTGATTTGACATTCCAGGAAATTAGAAGGAAATGCATAAAAACATTCTACTGACATTCTCATGTGCTAAATTTGAAAGATATTTTGAACTTTTGATAAGCATCCCGTCTATCTACAGATCCAAGTGTTTTCACGTCAGGCTGAATTTATTTTCTGATAGGCAACACCCTAGAATGTAACGTTCACCAGGGAAAAATGAAATTCTGATAATACTTATCTTCTAACACATTTAAGTAACATCATGTCCATGGATATTAATCATAGACAATCACTCATTCCGTTATTTGATACCAAATTTGGTCACATTGATGCCGGGTGTATCCATGAAATATGATAAAGTCGATAATGAGTGTGATTCTTAGGAACAAAAAAGACCAACATATGTTGGTTTTTGGGGTAAGGTATGGACAACAGGATGAACACAGGTGGATGATATAACAAATGTAATTGGATTGATCTAATCTATGACTCATTCTCTTTTTTTCTCTTCTTTAGACATTTGAAAAGACGTATTCTGTATTTTGTACTGGATTTTTAATATGGAAAATAGAATGAGTACAGCGAGTTAGCAACACAGATGTATCTACAAAGCACTAGATATGACTTTTATATCATATGCGTGCTGATTGTTTTTTGGTTTCTTGTGATAGACGGTTCATTTTGACTCAGAACAGTAACATTATCACTTATCGCATTGCCTAATCAAGGGGGGAGAGTTGAGCCTTCTCTGCGACAGAGTGGCAGGTCAAATCTGATGCTTAACTGTGTCTGGTGGGATGATAGTCAAAGTGTGGAAACAATGCATATTTGCCAGCACAAAGGAACAAGTTACAAGACTACATTGTGGTAATGTCTGACAAAGCCAGAAGATTGCTTTATTCCCCCACACTGTCATGGTCTTTCATGTCTCGTTAAAAAATGGATGCCTTCAGTGTAAAACAGAAAAGTTCCCCTTTTTGTTGATATAATGTCAGCATTTTCACATGTGAGGAGCGTGTCATAGTTTCGTTCCACATTGTCTCATGGAATGTGTTTACAAAGCAAAGTGTCGCAAACCATAAATTGCACATCACACGAAAATGTGGAACTTTAAATAGTCTTTTGTAGGACTAAAGTTTAATTCTGTTTGCCTCCTTCACTATGAGCTTGGAATCTTTTCATAGCTTAATTTGTCTGAAACCATATTTAACACTAACAGACACAAATACAGAGTAAAAATAAGTAATTTTTCTCAAACCTTTTCTGCTTTGGAAGAGAAGCACAGGCAAGGGACCTAATAGAATACGTAGGTAACACCATTCCAAAAAATAAATTCCAACATTTCTAGAATAGTGTTTGAAATGTTCACTTTGTAGCTGGGAGGCAGATATAAAAATTTAATGAAACATCATGTCCAACAGCAACACAGTGGTATTACAAACCCTCTTTACAACCCAGTTAAGCCATAACGTGGTACGGGGGTGATTGCTATCAGTTGCTCAACATTCTTAAGCAACGGTTGGACCTCAACTGCCATGCAAATCGACAAGTTCACTTGTTGATTTACACTTGAATGTGTGCGATAACGTATCCTGCAGTTTGGAAAGGCCGCACTGCATTAACAAGCAGAGACTTGTTTGCCTCCTCACAACCTTAAGCCACCACATTAGGATGATGATTTCCATGCACAAAAAAAAAGAGTGCGCTCAATGCCAAAGCCCAGCCCCCACCACCAGCTGATCCCAGTGTCTCCATCTACATGCAAGGGTTTGATTGTGCATGAAGAGCTGATGTTAGTGGTGGAGGGGTGAACAGCAGATGGCAGGGCTGCCCCCGTCATGTCTGCTTTTTGGGGAGAACAATGCATCTCTTAGAGCTCTTATTAAAGGAGGGGAATGGGATTTGAGTCCACAGACAGCTGGCAGGCAACACGCCTCGCACCCGCCCTCTCTCCCACCGTGTCCACAGACACACACTCTCTGTAATTAAATGGCACGGGCCACGGCTTAAACATTTACCGAGACCTTACAAACAACAAAAAAAAATGTTGAAAAAAAAACAACCCATCTCAATAATACGATGTATGTATGCATTTTTTCAACAATACCTTAGTGTTCAGGTCATGAAATCCCTGTTTTGAAGTTAGTTTATTTACTATTTCTACAATGAAGCAAAAAAATAACACAAAAAACCCCACTTTTCCATACCTTACGGCTCTAATGAATCAACTTTCACTGTTTTTCACTCTTTTACTTTTTATATTGATACTGATATGACCACAAGCAATTCACTTGAGGGATTTACGAAGTGTATGTAATGTAGAGCTTCTCTATTGTTTTTAATACCAAATAAAAGCGCTTTGAATATTTTTGGAGACGTGAAAGAAGCTACATCACTATGAAACTATAGTTTTCCATGATTTAGGGACCTTTTATTGACTTTAACCTTGTGAAAAACACAAACCACCATAGTTTGTAACCAGAACAAGATCAAACTGTATAAACTGTAAGGCTGATATCTTGATTCTTTTCCTTTTTTTCCCAAACACAAACCCTTATAAGTCCAACTCATACCTCACTCTTGAAAAATTTCAGCAAAGATTTTACGACACTGAGGTCGTAAAGTTTAACTGCTTCTTATTATCTACAGTTTTTTATCCTTTGCAGTGTCATTAAAACACCCATGCTGCCTCTGTAAAAAAAACTGTACAGACTTTATGAAGCCGCTGAGAGGCAAAATTCCCCAAAACGGCACACAAAAAAGAGAAGAAAACCCCCCAAAAAATACGACGACCACTTCTACATGACACAGGCAGCCAGCTGAGGTAATGTTGCTCCTATGAAACCAAATGTTTGGGCTTTTAACACCCCTCCCCTTACCTCCTCCCCTGTTCTTCCTCCTCCCCTTCCTCCTCCTCCTGCTTTTGATCCCACAGGGACTCGGAGCCTTCGCATTCCGCTCATTCCTGCCGCGGCGAACAATCGCCTCTCAGTTATTTATTAGCGGCTCGCTGCTCGCGCCGCTCAGTTTTTTCGCTGCCCGCGTTCCGTCAGCGCGCGCACATGTCCGCGAGAGGGAATGAGCTCCGGAAAAAGTCGCTGATATCTTCATATAATAAACGAGGGGAATCTTCAGAGGAGACGCTGCGTCGCGCTTCGCCGTGTAATGCAACTCGAAAGTAGTAAGTGTTCTCTTTTTTAAAAATTATTTTAGCACGTGTAACGTAAAGCTTTTGGTGTTGCAACGGAGATGCCATCTGACCCGAGGTGCCATCGGCTCCCCGCATGGCGCAGTTTAGATTAAAATGTCGTTTAAAGTTGAAGCACGCTTACAGCACATGTTTTTGTTGTTGTTTTTTTTCTTAAAATCCCAAATAACGATGTGTAATACACTAATTGAATTGAATCCCTGGTTGCTTCAACATAATCATTTGAAATCCCCACACATTTTTGCCAGTTTTTTTTTTTTTTTTTTGTGATTTGTGTGTTGTTGTTTTTTCCTTTGCCGGACAACTGCGTGTGCTTGTTGAATGATACACTAACTGACTGGAAGAGGTTACACAGACTAGTGTGTGGGCAATAAAACTGGATCCGTGTTGAAATCCTTCCAAGCATATTTCTAGCAACAGCTAAAGCACTTCCCACAAAGCCTATTATAGTGATAAAAAATGAGATAAACCGTCACAGTGAGGAATGTTGTCAGCAGTTATTAAGTTTTTATCAGATTCATGTAACACAAGTATGTTTATTTGATTAAGAATATTGTTTGTTTTTTTCCCCCTTCTTTTTAGATTTGTGAGGTGGCCACACTGCAGCATCGAGGCTTGGTTTTGCTTTAACTTCACACTTAATAATTCCCTCTGGGTGAAATGAGAACTGCGGAAGACTCCTCCGGAACGGTCCTGCACCGTCTCATCCAGGAGCAGCTCCGTTACGGCAACCTGACGGACACCCGCACTCTTCTGGCCATCCAGCAGCAGGCCCTGCGTGGAGGCAGCGGCGGCGGGGGGGGGCACGGGCAGCCCCCGCTCCTCCCTGGAGAGCCTCACCCAGGAGGAAACCCAGTACATGCAGATGTCCACGCGGCAGGAGCCCCAGGGGCAGGAGCACCAGGGAGACGGCCTGCTCTCGGAGAGCCCCGCGTGCCACCTGTACCAGCTCCACGGGGAGGAGCTGCCCACCTATGAGGAGGCCAAAGCCCACTCCCAGTACCTGATCTCCCAGAAGGAGCAGGCGGAGCAGGAGGGCCTCGGCGGGGATGCGACGCAAAGCCACGCCGAGGCTCAGTGGGACCTGAAGAGGGAGCACGCTCGCTCTCTGAGCGAGAGGTTGATGCAGCTTTCCCTGGAGAGAAACGGACACGGGGGTGGTCTGACCATGAGCTCCTCTCACAGTTACCCGCAGCTGTATAACAATAATGCTTCAGGTGTTCTGGCACATGACGCCCAAGGAGCCCAACAGTGTGTAGACCAGCGTGGACCACCGCCGGACTATCCTCTCTACGCCAGGGTCCCTGAATACATGCTCAGCCACTCTCAGGAGCATGTGCGTTACCACAGAGAGCCTCCTCCCCCCTTCTACGCACAGCACCACAGGTATTCAATTGTGGAATTGCAACTTATTTTAAGAATCACTCAGAGTGGACACAGAGCTTGCTTTTAGTACTTCTTGTGGTTTTCCGCCATTGTATTAATGAATCACTCTCTTGTGCCCACAGCAGGTATGTGTCTGCTCAGTCACAGGCGGCTCACAACAGCATCACCGCGGCCTCTGACGGTAACGCCATGCTGATGCAAGAGAATGCGCGTCTTAGGAAAGAGCTGGAAGTGTATACTGAGAAGGCCGCCAAGCTACAGAAGGTGAGAGGTGAATGGAAATAGGAAACATTTGCTGCGACGAGTCCAAACAGCGGACGGCGAATTGTAATTCTCAGAAAGAGACTGATCTTCTCACTTTTTTCTTTTTAAAAAATCCCAGTTGGAGCTTGAGATTCAAAGAATATCTGAGGCTTATGAGATCCTGATGAAAGGCTGTGTCAAGCGGGAGACTCTGGAGAAAACGATGAGGAATAAACTGGAGGCAGAAATTAAGAGGATGCATGACTTTAACAGAGACCTGAGAGGTATTTGTCCACTTATCTGCTAAGGCAACACCATCTACTTTTCTAAACTTTTTATACATGAGTGTAACCTGCTTCTGTTTCCCTCCTCACAGAACAACTTGACACAGCTAACAAACACAGGGCAGCAAAAGAAGCTGAGTGTGCAGACCCCAAGCAGCACGTCTTTGTCAAACTCCTGGAGCAAAGTGAGTCGATGTCTACCTATGCCTTTTGTAGAATAAGCACTTCTCACACCATAAATTCTGACAGATTACTGCTGATCTGATTTGCTACATCAGACTTCCCTGGGAAGCACTTGACAATAGCAGGAACATACTTGAGCGGGGATTGGTTTCCTCCTACAGTGTTGTGATACAGGGAATATTTCAGCACACAAAGGGCTCTCTAATGTGAATGTAGACGCCAGCCACTTTTCTGAGCTGTGGTAAATGTGACCTGGATTCCAGGGATTTTATTTTATTTTTTTGGAGTATTTCTGTTATATCATGCCCCTCCATCCTTATGAGATTTGCATCACTGCTGACTTTCTTCCTCATGGGGAACTAATAAGCCTGGGACTCCGGGGCATCCTGACCTTAAAGCAGTTAGCTCCTTCTCCTTGTTTGGTCATTTCTTTACCCCTTGGCTTAATGATGGTTGACTGGTTATGAAAAATTCATTCTTTTTATTTCTGTGCATGGTTAAGCTCCCTGCTAGATACAGTTATTAATGGGATAAGTGTTTCTTTTGTATTATATTAAGAATCAGTCGCAGTAGCTTTGCTTGTAATTGCCGAGAGCCAACAAATTATTGATATTTTTCCTTCCAGCAGTTATCCTACCAAAACAGATGCATTACCACGTTTTTTTTTTTTTTTTCTTCATCGTCTAGAACCACTTGAGCTTTATTTTGAGCTGCTTGTTTACTTGACGTCCTTAGAAGCATTCCAGAGCTTTTGGCAGTACAAAGCTATGCTTGTGTGCGTAAGTGGATAAGAGGAAGTCTGCATTCCCTCCACAGGCATGCACTCGTGTTGTGTAATCTGCCCCTTCTTTAAAGTGGCACAGGAGAGCCCTGTAAACTGGCTTTACTGTCTAGAAAGGACTCATTAAAGTGTGCATCAGTTTTTCACTAATAAAGGAGACGAATCTTGTTTGAAAGTCACTTTTAAGTTGAGAAAATAGACTAAAATTCTTTCATAGATGGATGGGTATTAATGTGTCTTGTTGGGTAACATTCCAAAGAAAATGCCAATGTCCACAACGATTGTTTAGTCACTCTATTGACCCAGAGCAAGGCTAAATGAATTGTAAAAACTTTCCTTTACGCAACCCCAAAGGTTCGTCATAGATTGTCTTGATTCGAGCATAACTTTTCAGACTCATTTCAGACTCATTGATTGTTTGACTTCACACTCTTTCCTCCATGAATTTGCCTTAATTGTTTTCAATCCCTCCGTTTCTCAGACGAAGAGCAGCAGCGGGAGCGGGAACGTCTGGAGAAGCAGATTCAGCATCTGCGCGCGTCCGGGGAGGAATGCCAGCGGAGGCGGGAGCTGCTGGAGCGAGCCCTGGCCTCGGCGCAGACCCGCAACCGGCAGCTGGAGGAAGAGCTGCTGAGAAAACGAGCCTACGTAAAGAAAGTGGAGCGCCTCCAGAACGCACTGGCTCAGCTGCAGGCGGCGTGCGAGAAGAGGGAGGTGCTGGAACTGCGGCTGCGCACCCGGCTCGAGCAGGAACTGAAAAGCCTCCGGGCACAACAGGTTGGAAAAATTCAGTGTTAAATCTTCTGCTTAAATGAAGAGTTTGGGCAACGCCAGTTTAGCATGTGGCTCTCATTTCATTGGAGAAGTCTTAGCTTGGAATACAAACTAAAATCAATTAACATAGTCTTAAATTCTTTTTCATACTCTGGAAAAGCTAAAAATATTAGCACATATCATATTTATATACTATTATATACTATACTATATTTACTATACTATATTTATATAGTAAGTAATGTATAAAACTGCTTTTTTCACATTGCAGAATTTCCTAGAAAAAGGACTTGCTTGCATGTATTAAGTTTGATTAGACTTGCTCATATGCAGCTATTCAAATTCAAGTTGTGTCTACTTGCATAAGACACACGCAGGTCTGCAGTCATAGACAGCATCTACAGTCGGGTTTTACCCATGTCTGCAAATATGTGAAACGATTTCCCCCTTTGTGGTTAATCACAGTGCTGTGTCTTTCCTCAGTGCCAGAACCAGACGGCTGATCTCACAGCCTCGGAACTTAGCTCGTCTACGCAACAGCAGCAGCTGAGGGAAAAAGAGGAGCGCATACTGGCCCTTGAGGCAGACATCACTAAGTGGGAGCAAAAGTACCTGGAGGAGAGCACCATGAGGCAGTTTGCTATGGATGCCGCTGCCACCGCGGCAACAGAGAGGTACGGCGAAATGGTGCCGTTGCATCAAAGATAAAATGAAGTGCTTGTTAACCTTCGGGGATTCAGTCCATTAACAGTGGTCTGTTTTGTTTTCAGAGATACAACCATCATCAACCATTCGCCCAGACATTCACCAAACAGCAGTTTCAACGAAGATCTGCCATCGTCAAATCAGAGGCACCAGGAAATGGAGAACAGGTAATCCTCTTTTTTTATATCTTTCATAGCATTTGATGCCCGTGTACGACTGTTTTTTCGAAGAATTCATGGATTCACAAAGTTCTTCGCTTATTCAGGATCCGGGTTCTTCATGCGCACCTTCTGGAAAAGGATGCTGTGATCAAAGTACTCCAGCAGCGCTCCAAATGGGAACAGAGCAGCCTGGAGAAACAAGGGCTTCGACCAGCTCGATCCGTCCCCACCATCAACACTGTGGCCAAAAGCATAGAGTGCAAAGGTGAGCTTTGTTCCCTTTCTATTCAGGCCCCAATAAGGAAGCTTGAATCTTTAATTTGGCGTGCTACCAAGTAACAACTGGTGTAACAGTTGGCGCCAGACAGAATGTGTGCATCCTTAAAAAAAAAACTTGAAAAAGTTGGGAGTGGGCGACGACTCAAATAGACAACTTGTTTTTAAACTGGAATGCATATCGTCTTGCACGCCAGAATAGCCTGATCCAGAATAGTCATGGGAAAAACTCCGTTGTACAGATGTTCCATAGTGTGCTATTGTGAATGTAAAGGGGGTAATTAAACGCTGTCCTCTTTTTGTCCTTGTTTCTAGGAAAGAGCCTCTCAGATGACCAGACAGGTGCTGTTGTGCTGAAACCCCCATCTTTTGTTGCTGCCAAGGGCCCATATGGAGCACCCAAAAGCACCTCTAGTACTCAAAGTGATGACGCCCCACAGGATGGTGAGGTCATTGCAGAGCCCAGTAAAATAAAGCCGTCTAAGGGGATGTCCACAGATTCTACTGGTGGGTGTTTTTTTTGTGTATTGTGAGTTATTTCATATCCCCACTTCGCAGCCTACTATACAAGTGTTGTATTGCGGTATTGTATTTAACATATCAACCTTTTCTTTACATGTAGATGTCTCGGAGGAGTCAAAAGCGATGGTCAAGATGCCGAAGAGTATGGACAGCTCAGATTCAGAGGCCATTGAAATCCTCATTTGAGCTTTCACTGCAGCTCAACTAGCTGAACGGGGAAAGAAACATTTTTCAGAGATGTTCAAGATCTCCGTCGACATCTGGCTTAAAACAATGTGCAGAGTCAAGTGTGCGGCTTGGTTTGATTTGAGGAGCTGAGCCATTTTTCTACTTTTTCTGCACATTTGTTAAATGGATAGTGGAAATTCTCCAAGGTACCTGGACAGTATTTTAAACTATGAAAGGAACTGGGCTGCTGATTTTGCATGTTATTTGTGATTGGATGTGAACTGTCTTTGTACTCGTTATTGCTGCTCATATTGTGACGTGACTTTTTTTTCTGTTTGAGAGGTGACTCATGAGTGCTCCACATCTAAATGATCCACAAATGTTTAATTTTTGGGGGGTTTACCTACATAGTTGGTCTGTGTTTTGTTTGATTTATCTTGAATTTACTGTAGCATCCACAAACCACACCCTTTAAAAGTAATGGGAATATTTATGATAGTCAAAATAAGTCTGCTTTATGTTTTAAGTCATGTATGAGGAATATTCTGTTTCACCAGATAGTGCAAACTTAGATTAACAGTTGTTCCTCTATTTAAAATACATTTGGGGCCCCTTTGCTCATGACTCAGTTGAGGATTTGGAAACTTCCTTTGAATGTGGAGCTGCAGAATGCCAGCCCATTTCTCTCTTAAAAAAGCCTGTGAGGATTGATGGCGTTTCACTGGGGTCCAATTTTCCAGATCCCGGGTTAATGTTCTAGGCCTCAAATGGCGACTGCCCAACATTTCACTCCCCTCCGTTGACACACTGGAGCTAATCTTCTCACATTCCTTGCTGAGGGAATGCTCCAGTTAAAGAAAAAGGCTATCTAAAGTCTGACCCCTCGGCCTTGTTAAAATGACATGCATTCTCCACGTGATTCCTTTTCTTGGACCAGTTATTTCTTCTCATGGTAGCTGGTTCTACCATTAGCACAGAAATGATCAACTATAATTGGCCTGCATTTCCCAGATTAATTTCTTGTCTTATGTTCAGCTGTGTATTAGTCACATTGCTGGGTTGACTATATACTTACATGGAATTTTCTATTTATTTCGCCTTCCTTAATGTAGGATTACTGAGCACTGCTGACTGTAGACTACTGTTTTCAAGGAATGTGCTTTGCATTTTACTGGAATTTGCTCCGCTCTGCTTTTCCTCTACGATTCCAACATATGTGGATTTTCAAGAAACCTCATGTGCTGTGATGCAGTAAATCAATGACGTTTTATGATGTTAAAAAAAACATTTATCAATAGAAAATTGTATTCTCAGATTACATAGAAAGTGAAACCTCATATCTAATTGGTGTTTCTCCTCAACCGTGTTCATATTTGGCCATCACCGAGCATCTGCTGGTCAGAGCCACATTTTAGTCTAAGTTACTGGTAGTCATTTATTGTGGAATGTTGTTGAAACGAATGGCTATTTGAAGTGAGAGAAGTTAATATATTTTGTTTTTCATTTATTTTATATATCAGTCATTGTTTCTGGTGCCAAAGATGTACTCTGTGTTTAAGTTATAATACAAGAGGCTCTGTTAAGGTGCCTTGCTTCAGCTGGTTGACCCAATTTGATATTGCTGTGAACTTTTATAAAGGAAGCATTTCTATCTATGCCTTGTAATTTTACAATAATAGATTAAAATTCTTAATATATGTCTGGCAAATGTTCTTTGATTTGATTTTCTGCAATCTTACTGAGGAAATGTTGTATATAACCAACTTTCAGATTGAAAGTGATCCACTGTTTTGAATTACAATTAGAGCAATGCACAGAAAAGTAACACGCAAGCATTGGGATAAAAGAATTTAACAGACAAAAAATACAATCCCATAAAAATTGGTGCAGACCATTTATGGTTTTAGACTAGCTAGCTAATAGCATATTTCTGTTATGTAACTTTTTAATAATCTCAACTTCTAAATCTTACAGAGTACAAAATTCTATCTGCTTTTCTGTTAAATTACTCGTTTATTTCAAAATGACATCCATGGGTGGAATTATAGATATATAACTCACAGAAACCCAGTACCTACTAATGTCGAGTAATTGTGTTTAAAGAGGGACTGTCCAAGCAGTTACCACTGGTGTTATGTGACTTTCTTTTCTGCTCTTCTCATGCTTGTTGAGCACTTAACGTCCTTTTACACACAGTCACACTCCAGTGAACAGTTTCAAGTAAATGAGGGGCTCAGTGTGTTGCCAAAGGGCCACTTGAAATGTTGTCCAGGGAAGCTGGGGCTCAAACCTCTGACTTTCTGAATGGTGCACACTCGCTTTCCCCCCTGAATTGCAGCCGTTTTCAATTCTCATTCAGTGCAGCGCAATTTTTCATGTCCAACAGATCATATGTCTGTTTAAGAAGATTCCCCAGGTGGATACCTTTAAGCTTTTGGCAATCATCAGATGTGTTTTCACTTAATCTGAGTTTCTTTAGAATATTCACCCTGAACCCATAAGGAATAAATAATTCAAGTTGTCAAAGTTTCTCAGAAACATCTGTTTTCTACCATTGTGTGTTTTTTTAAAGCTGTCACAAAACAAAACTTCATCTGTAATCTTTGGCTTTCAGAGTAAATATTTTCCCCTTCCTTGTTCCCTATAAGCTTGGAATGGCATTCCACAGATGCCACGCATTTTCCTTTGGCTGCCTTTTCTTGTAGCCAAGTGCCACTTTTCTCAGCTGAGAAAAGCAGAAGTAATAAATCTGCATCTGCTGGATACCATTTTCAGCTGGGACACATGTGGCACCACAGTGTCTGTGATATACCATTATTTTGGTCCCATCTGTGTTCACACAGATCGCATTTCAGATATTTCCCACTGCCCCTGAAGTCCGTACATGTAAAGTACAAGCTCCCACCTAACTGCGTGAGACTTGACAGTGTGTGTACATGTGTGTGTGTGGCAGGGGCATCCCTGAAGGGGTTAGGATTACGTGACTCCAGACACTGTCAAGTTTGAATCACTTCACAGTATGGGGGTTCATTCCTGAAGAAATCTCATGGGTCCTAAAGTAATCGTTGTCCAGCCCAGATGAAGAAAAATTCAATAAACGCGCTTGCATTCCACACACATCTGGACATCTGCTTAAATTACTGCAACCCATGTCAGCTCTGATGCACTTGTCATATTTTAAAATCAGTTTTGACCCCTGGCAAGGTGTGCGCAGTTCTCACTTTACCATAACAACAGTCATATGGATGAAGAACAGATGTAAATTAAATGAACTTGTTCTTTTTTAGGGGTGCACCATTTGGATCATAATGTATTATGAAATCAATGGCAGATATAGAGATGACAGTAACAAATCAAATGACGCATGTTGGAAGCTTTTAATCATAATTTACATCCAAAGCCTGTGTGAAACACTTGGAACCATGACTGTGGAGCTATGTGTTTTGCCTTAATTTCCATGGAGATTCCACAACTTCCTGCCTACAGCATTTATGGAATGTTTCCCCTATTCCCCAACTTTTCCACATAAATCAGGGCAAAGTCATCTTATTTAGGGCTGTTACTTGGAAGATGTGAAACATACATAGTAGGTTGTAAACTTTGAAACCGTTTCAACTGGGACACTTGTGTGGCTAGCAAGGCAAAAGATATTTCATGTATGAATAGTTTAGCAGCTGGAAGAAGAGCACCACACCTGTTTTGATTCTTTGCCTCATCTTTTTTCTTATAAAATCATACAAAGTGTCGTCAAGTAAGATCAACTGACTGTAATTGTTTATTGTTTATTACAAGAATAATTACATCTTTTAATTGTGGTTTTGGACTGTTGTTTGAAATCAAGACCCTTCCTACTGTATGTCAAGACATTCAAAAGACTGAGGGCTTTCTGGATGACATTTTCGCATTCTCTCTGCACCTGCATAGTGATATCTGGAGACTTAACTTTCCCCCACAGCTAAGAGAAAAGCACGTTAGATTAATTAGTAATTCTAAGAATGCAGCATTTAGAATCTGAACCTGCTAACCTTTGTTATCTGTATGACACACTGTCAACTTTTCTTAGGTGTGCTTCTCATCCATTGAAAGCAGGTGCGCCCTCCATCACTCAACATAACAAACTGTGCACTGCAGTGCGTAATCGGATTCTGATGGACAAAATACTAAGGGTTGAGTAGGATAAGTGCCAGCAGATGTTTCTATCTTTGGCTCATCCTTTTAAAAAGACACAGTTGTCTTCGCAGTTTCCCATTATACACCTGCTAATTGCGTTTGTACTGTAGTTCACTGTCTCTGACCTCTTTTGTTCAAGCGAATAAAAAACAATCCTACAAAGAACCAAGCTAAAGACAGGGAAACCTTCAATGGCAATGTTTTATCACTCTTTAAGTAATTATATGTATCACTCAGAAGTGAGTGAAAAAATATACCGGTACTTTTAAAAGTTTAAAGAAATATTGTGTTGCATTACACTTTCAAGACGTTTGAATCTACTACTGCCTCTGTCACTTACATGATCTTCATCATGGCTCTTTTTACATAGTTTGTGATTAACTAATTACTATGATTTATCATTAAATTGTTTGAAGGTTACAACACACAGAGACAGTAACGAAAGCCACTGTCTCCACCCTCCATTATTTGGAATTCAGAGGGATTGCAGAGGAATTTGCTTTCTTGAGTTTATATGTTACAGCATGCTTTTCTGTATATCATGAATTCAACTCCACTCTGGTGTTTGTTTTTTGGGTGCACAAGAAAAATGATTAAACCAACATGTCTTAAGTTAGTCAGAACAGTAATCAATAACAAATGTTTTGTCTAGACTTTCATTAGACTTTTCTGGTTTTATACTAAATATATGTAGTATAAAACAGTTTCTTTTATGATTCGTGTTGAGCTTGAACGGCTGTTTCTCTGGTTAGAGATTGGGTGTTCCTGTGGTTTCCAGTGAATCAACTACCACTGGGAGCCTGATTCACCTTCTGAGAAGAAAGAAGAGCTGTCTCTAAATGATGTGTGTCTGGAGCAACACAGAGTGACGTGTCAAAGAGGGTAACCTTTAAGCTAATTGAAGATTGTGGTATCAGAGTCTGTGGTCAAGATCAAAATCTGAAGATTGACAATTAAAGTACCTTTGATCAAATGTCAAATTCCGGGAAATGAGGTAATAAAATAAGCCAAAGGGCGATCATGTCAAATAAAAAAAGAACACATATTGAGTCAAATCATGATTAAGAGACATGACTTTAATGGGCCATTACCTCTCTATTCATAGCCTTTCTAGCAAAATGAATAAGATATTCTCATGATCATCACTTCTGTGGGAAATGAAAATTCCTTGACTTCTACTTTACAAAACAACCCGCATTATTTTCTTAGCTAATCAGCAGTGAGATCCAAAAAAACGATTGTTATGAAGTTTTCACAAGCCCAAAGTTAAAGCAACATACCAACAGGTGGATGCCAGTGAGCAATGCTGGGGAATTCAGTTTGCATGCCTCATCATGCAAGAATGACTCTTTATGGCCCAGGTGTATGTTACTGATGAACTTAGATATCACTAATTCAAAGATACCTGAATATTTTCACTGATACCAAAGCAAGAGTAGAATTAATCTCCTTTTGAACATTTTTTACCTTGACTAATCGGTATAATAATTTATCAACGGTGGTAAAAGCAGCATATACAAAGTAGCTTGAATAAATTGAATAACCGAATTCCAGACTTCAATTTTTTTTTTTTTAGCCATAGCAGACATTTTTTTGTATTATTTCTCTGTCATTTAAAAAAAACAAAAACAATATTGCATTGAACAAATAAAGATTTTGACTATTTTTTGGTTGTTTGGAAAGAACGTCTTTCCAGTTGGTCATCGTCTGAGCTTGAAGTGAGATTTCAGCTTCAAATTTTTGTAAAAGGATAGATGATATCCCCTCTGAAATAACCATGGTCACATCTAATTTTACCAGTTAAAAAAAATCACCAGAAACCAGTGAAAGTGAGAGTAATATTCGTTCTGGTAATGTGAGAGGATTATAAGTTGGCAGTAAGTTGTTTGATATTTTTTGGAAGTTATTGCAAGACACAGGCACAACATAATTTGTTTAATTTGTGTATTCAAAAGCATTTGGTTTTTATGTAATCTAAATTGCATTGAAAAAGATGCATGTTTGCTGCAAATAAGAGGCAGATGAGACAGCAGAAGGAGCCTTGGCACACAATGATGTAAACTCTAGAAGCTGCTTAATGCTGTTATGTGTATATACAAGTCCTTAGAAATCCTTAGCAAATCAACAGGGACTATTGCCTCTTCTGAATAGCAGTGTATTGCTTTGCCCATGGACAAAAAGTAACCTCTGTCGCTAGACCACAAGTTAAGTTGATGGTGTAAAAGCCATGGGTTTGGATGCACAGCATTCACAACAGATTCTTAATTCTAAAAGACGTATCTCCCCATATTTTCTCAATTGGCCATTGTTGTTTTTAAAAAATGCAAAAGCACTGCTTTTCTGGACAGATGCATCTGCACAAAATCTAATTGTTTAAGTAGATTGTTGTTGAAGTATATATATGTATATATATATAATATAATTTAGTGGTATTGAAATATTGTGTAAACTTGAAGCTGCATTGTTCACTTCTACCAATTAGATATAATTCTGCACAAACAAGAGAGAATTTTGATTGTTAGCAAGTGTTGCTAGCTCGTACAGAAGGTTATCAAAACATCAGACTGACCAATGCCGAGGTATTCTTTACTCTCAATGAGATGTCACCCTTCTGCACTAAGTCGACCTCCAGGTCAAAATGAACTTACTGATGAATGATTCCTGGGCATTTTTTGTGAGGGCCTTCTGCCCTCTAGTGTTTCCGTTTATGAATTGTAGTTGCCTGTGCAGTAAAACTGTACTTTGGCAGAATGTCAGGGCAAAGCTTTTATTATGCATAGACAAAAGTCTTCCTATGCGTAAGGGATTTGGGCAAAAAGTGTTGGATTGGTTGAGAGCACTAAGAGAATGAGGGGTCTTATTTTCCTCTCTTACTAAAATGCCAAATATTTAAAAGAGGAATTTAAGTAACTGTCATACCTTCAAAATTAATGTGTCACACCTTTAGGAGTTAATTAAATGCGATATTCTGGTAAAAATTATAATGTCTAAACTCCTTTTAAGATCTCTATAACCCCTCCAAATTGAGAGAAAAGGATAGACATGAATCGTAATCACACTGTGATGATAAGTATGCAGTACATCATTATAATGACTCAGAAACAATATATACTTTTATTTCATACATCGACAAAAGAGTGAGAGTTTTTAAAGCCTGTTGTGTGTAAAGGATTGTAGCATAAAAACAATGCAGCGGTCAGCTGGTTGTAAATGCTCCAATAGCAGGTTGCTGTTCTGAATACTTCCTCCCACTTGACCACGTGATCCTGCTGTTTGCAATTCGGAGTGGTCCCTCGAGTTTCTCCCCTCCTCTGGAGCAGGTTTATGCTGGTTCACTGCCAACGGCTCTGGGTTGGTTCGGCAGTAACTCTGGGTTGGCCAGAGCGTTTTCACACATCTGATTGGTTTGCGGTCTCGCAGTACTTTCTCTGATTGGCGGAAAGAAGCAAAGGGCTTCGGTTATCTCTGAACGTTCTTCCGGCTTACATGTTGGAAAAAAGAAAAGACGAATGGAAAAAATTGTAATCCACAGAGCGACAATTTCTTAGTTTTTTTTAGAAATACGGTAATGTGTGCATTAACTCAGATACATGTTAATTTGTTTGTTTAGTCGTATGAAGTTTCGGGAATTGTGCTATTTAGAAACTCGAGACTACAAAATGAAAAGCAGGCGGCATCAGGTTAGCGACTGTAACATTAGCTTGCCGCTAGCTAAGACAGCTAGCCAACAGGGTAGCCCTTTAGATTTAATGTTGCGGAACAAAATACAGTGACCATTGAGAGGATTGAGATTGTGTTTTGTACTTTTGACGTGGACCGTAAAGCGGTTTCTGTACTTGCAAGTCAACTCAACACTTTGCAAGCTTTGTCGTGTCGATGAGTTTTGCCAAATAATGACAATACAATGTATTATAAAGATGCGTAAAACGTCCCCCCCTTGTCTTTCTCCCATGCCATTGATAATTTTACAATTATGTTTATCGAATGAAGCAATATCGACTTATTTGAATTACTAGCTATTTGTTAGCTGCTTACGCTGTTATTCCGCAGCTCTCCGTTAGCATGTTGTGTGTCCTCGCGCGTATAAATCGGTGGGTGTTACACGTTTCGGTCTCCGTACATGTTTAATGCAAGGGATGTTGCTTACTCACTTTAACGACTTGTGTTGTCTGGCCTTTGAATAAATGTTCGGTTTAACTCTTTATCTCCGGAATAGCTAAAATGAGCTCACAACAATTCCCCCGACACGCACTGCCTGCCTCCAGCGGGGGAGCACCTCAGATCCCTACTACAGCAAACCTGGTGCCTGTCAATCAGCCATCCAACACATCAGGTAAACTGTTGTCACTTTAGTCACTCCCAGGATGCTTATTGTAAGAGGAGCAACACTGCAGATTGACATGCAATCTTTCGTTCCAGCAGCGGGTGCAGAAGGAGGCAGTAATCGTGAAGCGGACCATGGTCAACAAGATCACCCACCTACAGGAGGTGGGGGAACCTTGGCATTCAGGGATGACAAGCAGGAGACCATGGTAGTCAGACCTTACCCCCAAGTGCAGGCGCACGGGCAGCCGCAAGCTGCTCCCCAAACTGTGTCCATCCAGCCTGGCACACCTGTGACCGTACCTGCACCCTCTGTCCACCTCCCACAGGGACAGCCGGCAGTACTCACAGAGGGACAGATGAAGGTGAAAATCATTTTATTTTTTGTTTACACTTGCAACATTAAAACAATTATTCTACTCAAGCGCTTTTTGCATGATTTTAGCCTCTCGCTCTTCATGTGATGTGAGCACTTCCACAGGCTTGTTGACATTTTTAAATTATTATAGACTTGTGCAGTAAGTTAAATTTATGATATGTACAGAAAGATTTAAGCTTCTGTAGAATTTAATGATTCTTTTTTATTTCAACAAAACTTGAGACATTCACTTTTTTTTGTCTTAACTGATTAAACAGTCTTTTTACTTTTTGACCCTTCATTGTAGGTTGTATTTTATTAAATTTTGATAAATTCTGGGTAGTTTAGACATTCCATGCAATTTTAAATTTAGTCAGTAAAGTAAATTGTCCACTTTATTTGTAAATAATCCCGAATTTAGTTTTTTTTGTTGAGTGAAAATTCTATCAATCTCTGAACAATTTGTTAATAACCATCTCACCAATAAGATTTGCCATAAGCTTTGATAAGAATACAGCTTATGCCAAATTCCTCCTCTAAAATCCCAGATTTTCACTTCAGTTTGGATTCGGTATTATCTGCCTACTGTGAACTGTATCCTCAATGATGGATCAACTTTGACATTCTTCAGGCACTTAAAAACACTACTTTGTTTTCTGTTTTTTAGGCTGTTTTGAAGTCACCGATGCCAAGTCGTCTTATTGCTCCGGCACCAGCTTCCAACCAGGCCCATATTCCCATACCTCCCAAGGTCCCTGGCCACATTGCTGTTCCCATTGAGAGCACCATTGCTGCCACACCTTCTATCCCTGTGGCTACCATCAGTGGGCAGCAGGTGAGAGCGCAGTACATGACTTGCGTCTGCATTTTGTCTCTCTTTTTTTTGTTTTTTGTTTATTAATAAAGAACTCTTCTGTTTTTCTGTTGTCTTAGGGTCACTCCAGCAACTTGCACCACCTGATGCCTGCCAACATCCAAATTATCAGGGGACAACTTGGGGCCCCTGCTGTTCCTCCTCAGACTTTCACATCGCATTTACCTCGAGGTATGAATAATGTAATCAAGCGAGCATGGCAGGATTGGCCTGAGTGTTCTTTAAACAGGCCTTTGTGCCCCTTCCTCTTTTTGCAGAGCACTTTTTCTTGATCAGTGTCTTCTGTGCTTTGCAGGGGCTGCTGCAGCAGCGGTCATGTCAAGCTCTAAAACAGTCTTGCGGCCGGCCACTGGCCCAAGTGCAGGTCCTGGCCAGCCTACAGTGCAGCACATTATCCACCAGACTATCCAGGTGCTTCATTGTGTTTAAATGTTAATGTACCAGGAGTTTTTTGCCGTGAAGAATTTTCTTTTGTAATATTGTTGTAATTCTCTGTTCACAGTCGCGCCCTCCCATAACAACCTCAACCGCTGTGCTTCCAACTGTGGTGGCCCCCATTTCAGCGACTAGAACTCAGTCTCCAGTTATCAGTCCAACAGTGACTCACTCTGAGGTGGCGCATGGGTAAGCGGTCAATGTCAGCATCAAATATTTGATTAGTGTGACATTTTCAAAGTTAGGAAAAGCTCTTTTTGGTTTGAAAACTTTAATGGCTCTCTGTACACATCCTGCTTCTGCCAATTTCCTCACTTGAGTTTGTCCTTGTTAAGGCGTCCAGCGCTGACTATTCATCCCCCTTCTGCTACTGTCAGCATTCAGAGGCCTCAGACCACCCGTGACACTGCTACACGGATCACTCTGCCATCACACCCTGCTATTGGAGCTCAAAAACCCCAGGCTCCACACACCATGGCACAGGTGACTGCTTAATAATACCAACATGTACGCTACCAGTTTGAAGCAGTGTCTAATATCATGTTTCGTTCTTCCAAACAGAAGCCAATCTTTAGTACTGTGACACCAGTAGCTGCAGCAACTGTGGCACCCATTGTTGCCACAAACACTGTGCCATCAACAACCACGATAGGTACTGGCTTTTTATTTATTAACCCTGCATCAAGTTACACAATTTTGTCGTGCCAACAGGCCTAAACAGATTGGGCATTTTGCAGTAATGTAATTTTTATTTTTGTTCCAACTAATGTTTAGGCACTGTGCCACATACCCAAATGACCAGTAGCACTATTGTCACCATGGCAATGGCCTCACACTCTTCTCACGCCACAGCAGTGACCACCTCTGCCATCCCTGTTGGTAAGTTGATCCCCCTTCTAACCTTTTTCAAAACTGTACTGAGATCTTGAATTTAAGCATCCTGTGTTGCCATTTACAGCTAAAGTGGTCCCTCAACCAATCGCCCATTCTTCATCCCGCGTTCAGCCTGACTACCCAGGAGAGAGAGCCAACCTCATCCCCATCCCAGGCCACAGGTCCTCTCCCAATCCTGTAACCATGGAAGCCAGAAATGACAACAGGTGAGAGCAAAAACATTGGTATGTTAAGTGTGTCTCGTTGGTCGTGCTTGTGTTTACGAAATTAACTATGATTATAAAGTATATATTTTTTTTTTTGTTTAAAAATTCTTTCTTCCAAGTCTGTTTTTAATATGAGCTTACCATAACCTTTAAATCTACATTGTGTGTTTCTGTATTTTTTTCTTAGAAATGTTTGCAAAAATTGTTTCAATTGTTTCAGTTTTAACATTTATAAATAAATGGGTATCCACTTCAACTAAACTTGGACATCCTGCAGCATCCTGCTTTTTTAGGGGTTTGCCATCAATATACAGAATTAAAATTGTAATCCTATTTTTGGACTGGTTGAAAGTGACAGAATTGCCAGAACTGTAATAAATAATACAGGCAAAAAATATATTTTCCATATGAAAATGGAATGGTGGTCCATCCTGTTTCTTGTGACTTACTGAAAATATAACATTAAGAAATTCCAACATAAGGGTTCATTCTCGTGATGTATCAGATTATTAGAAGACAAATCTTCTTTAAAAAAGAACGTATGTCTAGTGGAATTTTTACAGCACATTACAGTAGTGATCCTGTCTCATCCAAACACTGACCTTGTGTTAATCTTCTGTCTCTTTAAGACCCTCAGTACCGGTTCAGTTCCAGTATTTCTTACCGACGTACTCCTCATCGTATCCTCTGACGCACACCTACACCCCCATCAGCAGCTCCGTCTCCACCATCCGCCAATATCCAGGTAGGAGCTATCAAGCCATTTGTCAAGCTGCAAATTCTCATTTAGGCAAACACATGAAACAAACAGAAATAAGCTGTTCTGATAAACGTTATTATTCTTTCCTCAGTCACCCCTCAAGCGCCGAGTTCAGCACTGCCAACTCAGGCTGGGGTGGGCGTGGCCACCACTGTCCACCTAAACCATATGCAGCTGATGGCAGTGGATCGGATTGGTCTCCCCTCTGCTCAGATCAGCACCCAGGGGATCCAGCCACCCCCGATCGCTGCACAGGGCATACAGCCCGGTCAAATAGGGGTTCAGGGCCTGCATACGCCTGCCCCGATGACCACACAAGGAATACAGCAGACGCCGATTGTCACTCAGCAGCAGCAGCAAACGCAGTCTGAGGCGAAGCCTGGTATTTATAGAACCTCAAAACGGCCCCTTCTCGACCACGTTTACTTGAGTTTTTTTTTTTTTTGCTTGTTTCAGGGGTCGTATTGGCTGATGGATTTGTAGCGAGCCCCATTAGCAGCACATTCGGTACAACCCAGCCAGTGGCCACCATGGTGCAGGCCCACAGCCAGGGAGGAGTGGGGGGCGCTCCAACACTGGTATCATCTCCCCGCCCTAGCATCCTCCGCAAGAAGCCTGCTAATGAAGCGTGGGTTTGACACATCGCACGAGTGCCACAACCTTTTTTAACTCTGACGTCTTCTCATTCTCTCCGCTTTGATCCTACTGTTTCAGCTAATTTCACCTAAAACGCATACATTTCGGCTTAACGACCTCAGTTCACACTGAAGATGTTTACTAATGAGAACAGGAAAAAAAAGGAGATAGTATTTTCAATATAAAAAGAAAGAACTTGGATTCTATTTGGGTTTTTTTTCTATTTTAAAAACAACATTCTGTTCTGTTTAAATTCACTTGTAGACCATCCAAGGACATTTTATAAAAAATCAACAATTGAGAATTTCCTGTTGTCAATTATCCTAATTGTGTATTGGTGCTGTAGGTGTGTCCGTAAAAATCTGATCACCGCCCAACCCAATGATTCCAGCACCGGCAGAATCGAGAGTGGTGTACGAGTGGCCGGATCTCCCAGGCCACCAGGGTGAGCATGCGTCACCTCTGTGTTCACATTCTGTTCTGGTACAGATCTGTGCGCTCAAACGTTTCATTCTTTCTCAGTTTAAAACCCAAGGCGGAGTTGCACATGGCTGTGGCCCCCCCTGTGATGGCCACGGTCGAAGCGTTGCCCAATCAGGGAGGAGAGCAGCAGGCGGTGGCCTCCAACCCTCAGCACCTGGCTCAAGCCATCCCCACCATGCTCGCCACGCCCGGGCCCGTGCCCCCCTCCCAGCCCTCCACCGTTCTCTCCTCCCTGCCTGCGGCCATGGCTGTGACCCCCCCCGTTCCTGCTTCAATGGCCAACACCGTGGCGTCCCCCACTCAGCCCGCAGCCAGTAGCACCGCGGCATGCGCTGCCAGCTCCGCCTGCCCGGATGTGAAAATCAAGCAGGAGGCCGAGACGATGGACACCTCCCAGCCAGGTAAGGGCCGCGTTTGTCGCGTCGGGCGTCCCGAAATGGACGAAAGCATGCGCCGCAAATAAGCAAGGCGTGCATTCACACAGATCCAATTGCAGGTCTGTCATCGGCGCCGGCCCTCACCAGCCAGGCTTCCACGCTGAATGCTCCCACGACAGGTGACCTCATCCCCGGGGCGTCCCCGAGGAAGAAGCCCCGAAAACAGCAGCACGTCATCTCCACCGAGGAGAGTGAAATGGTGGAAACCAACAGCACAGATGAAGAAAAGGCCCCGGGGAGGCCTATCACAAGCAGGGCAGAGAGACGGGAATCGCCACCAAGGGAATACGTCGGTATGCCCTTTTTTACCCACTCTCGTAGTTTGCAGCGTGATTTATCAGCCGTTGCCACGTTTTCAACCCTTGTTTTTGACTTCCAGATGAAGAAGGAGTGCGATATGTGCCGGTCCGGCCTCGCCCACCCGTTACCCTTTTGCGCCACTACCGTAACCCCTGGAAGGCTGCTTACCACCACTTCCAGCGATACAGCGACATTCGGGTTAAAGGTGAGAATCGCATATTCAGACAAATGTGTGTATTTCGTAAAACAAGTGGCAATTTGAAATACGTTTTCTGTGTTGTTCTCAGAGGAGAAGAAGGGCTCCCTGCAGGACATGGCCAATCAGAGAGGAGTGGCATGCAGAGCACAAGGTTGGAAAATCCACTTGTGTGCTGCACAGCTCCGCCAATTGGTGAGTGATGGCTGGGTTTTCTTTCGGCTGCAAATCTCTCTCTGTTCATCTAAAAATGATTTAGCTGTCCAGCTCAAAAAACTTTCAGATTTTTCCAAAACTGGAAATTCCTGTCTCCCATTTGCCGTTTAATTATTTTGTTGAAAAAACAAGTGTTAGTGAAATATTGGCTGGATAAGTAACAGTTATTCCTAAAGAAATTATTAAATAATAAAATCCATCCATACGATCCGCTTGAATACAGGTGGAAGTTCCTGGCTGTGTACCGATTTAAATTCAACAAGCTTTTGGAGAAGTTGGATGTATAGTATTTTTTTTTTTTTGTCTACCAACTTCCTATGTGGGTTATTTTTCCAAGCGTTGAAGAAAAAGCATGTTTTTTAAAGAAGGCCTGTAAACTTGTTTGTGTCCATGACGTTGAAATATCTAAATGTAATCAATTAAGATGAAATGAAGGGCTGCTTGTTGATTTGCATCTTGACATGACACTCACTTGATTAAAAAAAGAAAGAAAAAAAGTGACTTCACAATGTTCACGCTTCATTAACGTAAGGCTGTAATCCTGCCAATAGACAAGCAATTTCCTTTCTTGAGCGTTGTCAGCTTAGTTTGTGCTTGTTTCACTATCTGCAGTCAAGTTTGGAGCATGATGTGTACAGCCGCCTCTCCACTCTCCAAGAGGGCCTGATTCCAAAGAAGAGAGCAGGGGCGGACGATGACCTCCACCGAATCAACGAGCTCATACAGGTAGCGTACATATGTGCCGATGGGAGCCAAAGATGCAGACTGATGCTAAATTTAGCCTAAACCATCTTGTTAGTTGGGTAAAAAGCCCAGTAAAATTCGCCCCTTTATTTTTCTATTAGTTTTTTTCCACCACAGTTTATTTACAATCCACTGGCTGCCTTTCTTGTCGCATTTGAATCATGAAGTTGGTTTCCTATCTCTTAAATTATAATTTCCTTTTGTTATAGTTTGATATTCTTTCATATAAAATAAATTGCATGCCCATTTAGAATTTCTAAATATCACAGCTTTGTAATTTACTGTTCAAGTTCACTTGCAAACAGCCCATCGCTCCACAACAGCAAGTTTGATTAAACTCTGAAATAAAGCTGGAGTTATTGTCGGGACAATTTGCAGTATTGCACTCCCACGAATTACTTCCATGAATATTTATCGTCTCAAGATTCAAGTCTAAGTGCTTTTTATGTGTAGAGCCAAGCCAAGCTATATTCACAGCTCGATTATTCACTTTGGGAAACTCTTTTAGTCAGATGACCCTGTGTTATGAAGTCAGATTTATTTAGAGCAGAGATACCACCTTAAAATGTTGACAACTGATTTCCACTCTTTCATTGGACAAACTTCAATCACAATTTCTTTGGTGTTTTAACAGCCCAACAAAATAATTGTGAATTAGGATGTATTCAAACGCCATTCATATAATAGTTTCACCAACATATGCACGCTAACCCTTGAGGGTAATGTTTTGTCGTATATTTAGTCGTTTCGTCCTTTTTTTGGGCAGTTTTTTTGTCGACTCGATAAGGATTAAGCAGCTCATTTTTCTTTTCAGGGTAACATGCAGCGCTGCAAGCTGGTGATGGACCAGGTGACCGAGGCCAGAGACACCATGATGAAAGTGCTCGACCACAAAGAGAAAGTGCTGAAGCTACTCAATAAGAACGGCGCCGTCAAAAAGTCCTCCAAACTGAAGCGCAAAGAACGGGCATGAGCACGAGTTTGTCACTCGTCAAACAACCACCTCGTCGCCCTCTTTTGAAGCGGAGGGAAGGAGCTACTTTGAACTTTGGTGCTATGATTTGCTGCATACAATCGCATGCACCTTCTCGGTCCACCGGAGAGTGGACGGAGAGGACACACAGGGAAGCGTCAACGAGCAGAAAAGTCCCTCAGAAACAGGTTCTCATTAATGACAAAGTGCACATATTGAGTGTGAAGTATTCTTAGGTTGTATTATTGTGGCCTATTGGATGGCCATGCTTTTTTTTTTTTAAAAGTCCCCCGAAGTTATTTTTTACTAACTTAGTTTCTGCCTCTTATTTTAAGACAGTATGACGATGGAACATTATCTATGATTTTCGGCACTCGGCATATACTGTCAGAGAGACTAAACGTTGCGTTATGAATGACCCCCAAAAATGGAGGAAATCAGTCTTTTCACTAACTGTGTACAAACTAATCTCAGCTGTGCTCTTTTCATCAGTCTGTGCCTTCATTTTGTCACGTGTACATGAATTGAATAGAGACATGTAAAAAAAAAAAAAATGCAGGGGGAGAAGTTTTTTTGTTTTTTTTTTAATCAAAAGTAAAAAAAAATTGTTGATTTGCTCTGTCTACTTTGGGTACACGGTTGCTGTTATCAGCCACAAGTCTATGCCTAACCTCAAAAATCTAAGTGCTCCCATGGTTTTGAGATGAATGAGAATCTGAATGTGGCATGTCGGACTGATTTAATGTAGGAAAAAAAAAATAGTCCCGAAGAATCCTTAGATTTGAAAGACAGAATGCCAAATCAACTTTATATTGAACTGCTGTGTTTGATCCTCCAAAAGATAAATAGGTGTTAGGACAGTGATGACTGTGCTTTGTTTCGGCTTCAATAGAAGGCCCACTGGTCAGCTATTCTCATTTGGTCGGGGGGGGCAGATAAAATTAGTGTAAATCACTGTAAATGTGCTTTTGGTTTTCCATTTGACCTGGTTCTTTTACAAGTTTTTTTTTTTTTTTTGTACTCAAATATTTGTGTGCTGTGTCCGACGTGTTATTTCGTGCTGCGGAGTGTGATGATTTTCCATGACGCAGGATGAAGCGAGCCTGAAACATCTGGCAGCCCATTGTACATTGTTATGTCTGTGTAATTATAGTAAAGATACTTAAAGATGAAAATATGCTGTAAATTTCACTTTTTCAGATAGTTTTTACCATCGTTGTTGCCTAAATTTTTCACATATTGGTCACAGCCTGTCCACGAAAAGAGAGAAACATCCTCCTTCACTCCCAAGCTGTTCCATTTTTTGGTAAGCTCCACGTTGGGGCTTGCTTACCTTAGTTGGTAACGGGCAATGTGTGAAAAGGTCTGAAACAATATCACATTTGGGTGGAGAAGCAAACTGAATCAACAGACCACACCTGTGGGCTTAGATTAGATAACTCTCACTTCACTGTATTAAACTTGAAGTTATAGGACAGAAATAACCATGTTGCGTAATCTTAAATAATCGGGGGAAGGAGTTTGTATTTAAGCCCACCTTTATGCCCTTTCTAAGCTGTCTTTATTCATCTTAGTCTGGCCTTTCGTCAACCTTCTATGATTAATGGAAGCTGTCTTATCCACGTTCTACCGTTTCCACCAAGCCCACATGTTCCTCTTTGCTATCTACTGTTTACAACATAATTGCCTTGAAGTACATGGCAACACGTTGGCAGTAGTTGACCTGAAACTGTATATGGAGGGGAAAAAAGCAGGTTACTGGCATTCCGTATCTATTTTTCCTCAAAACATACATTCTAATATAGTTTTAAGTCTGTTTTCTAACAACATGTTTCTGGTACTTTTTATTCAGCTCGAAAGTAACACCACATCTGGTTTTTAATGTTGTTAGCGACAATAAAACTCGAAGAGTTTATATTGTTCTAATGTTGCTTGTTGAAACTATTTTAAAAAAGAATACTTTTTGGTATGAGATGTATATTGGTAACAGTGTCTGAAAGCAATTTCACTGAATCCTCTGCAGCGATAGGCGTAAACGTGAGCCTGGTTGTTGGTGACGCTGGATGGCTCTGCCTGTGTAGGAGCAAAGTCAAAGGGCCATAAAAACAGACAACGCTGTGAAACCTTCCTGCTTTGCAGTCATTCAAGGAAAGTTCTATTAGCAGTGACGCGAGCTTCCAACAAAAGGAAAGGCAGTTGTCAGGTAAGAACCGACAAAACAGTGAACTGAAGATAAATTGTATGAGATTATGGAGGCGGTTTTTAGTAGGAGTCCTTCAAAGATTGAAGGATCCTGTTTTAAGTGGCATTTGTGACAAACATCTGCATAATATGCTGTTTAAAGACTTGATTAATTTAAAACAGGACTTCTAATAGGATACCATTGCACACAGAAAGCTACATCTGTATCTGTGGAAACAGACATACTGAAATTTAGTGTACTGGCCTGGCCAAGCCTGCGTTTTGTGTTAGATTTAACCCCAACCAGTCTTTTCTTTCTTTTCAGTCCTCCACATTTCTACCATGTTGCATTTAAGTAAGGTAAGAATGTGTCGTCTACTTAATATGTGATTAATTTTAGTCATAATGTAATGACATCTCGAGAATCATTTAGCTTTTTCATTTCTTTTTCTTAATATTCCAACTTCTGGTTTCCTTAACCAGGGGGATTTTGTATGGCTGGACACCGATGCTGTCCTGCCGATCGGGGCAGAAGTAAAGGTTACGGACACAGGACAGCTTAAGCTGATTGATGACTGCGAAAAGGTATGGTGCCAGAGCCCATTTGCCTTTATAACAACCCCGAAAAAAATAACTCCATCCGTTCGTGTAATAGCCTTTCTTTAATACCATGCAGGAGCACAAGATCAGCAAAAAGATGGAGGGCAGTATTCGGCCAATGCACCCCACCTCTGTGAAAGGTGTGGACGACATGATACGGCTGGGTGACCTCAACGAGGCCGGGCTGCTCAGGAACCTGTTGGTGCGACACAAAGAAGGCCTCATCTATGTAAGTTTCTATTTTCCCGGAGTCACTGCGGAACCACCTAGTTTTTATGGTATCCATAACCCGCTGTGGAACTGCTCACTTGCCTGTGCCTTCCTCGCTGTGCGCTCCCTCCGATAAAAGACTTTGCCCTGTGGTTTATCACAGAGCCATTTGTTTCCATAGAAACAAATATGCTTCAGTTTAAAGACAGTGTCCCAGTGTGTGGTATGAACCATCATAATCTTTTTCATTGCCATTTTGTGAAAAATGATAGGTAAAAAAAGCTGTAATTTACAAATGATTTTGTACTGATTTCTTTAGTTATGTTTGTTCAGAGGCTGAAACTAAAGATTATTGGTTTTTAAATGTGCTCGGTCAGTTTAAGGTCAGCAACATCTGTCAAAGAAGTTGGAACATAATTTTTTAACCCCTCTACGTGCCATACAATCCTCAATAAATTTATTAGTGGGTGCGTGACAGATGCTCTATGTATTTAAAAGGGAGCTTCATATAGATTTATGTGTATATATATTAATGTGTTCATACATAAATGAGAGCCGAAAAGACTAGAAAAAGTTCTGACAACCTACTGTCATAAGGCCCAATACTGTATAATTTGAAAATATCTCTGCTGAATATAACTTGAAAATAATTTGCATTGAAAGTTTTTTTTCAAGATTCAGATAATCTAGGAAACTCTTTAGATTTCAGACATCCCAAATTGTTGAGCAACTGAAACAGAGATATATTTCCAATGTGTCTAAAGAAACCAAAGTTCAACATGTGATATTTCTTTTTTGTGGCTTTCATGACATTCAGAATAAACAGGGAAAATAGAAACATACAACAAAGTTGTCTGTTTTCGAAACTTACAAATGCTGCAGGCTAACTTCACAGTCAGTGTCTATAACACTTATCAATCATGTGATCGGTGTTGGCATTGAGCACTTTTTCATGACTATGACTAATCTGTGAAATGTTTACAGCCACAGAATAGCGCTGCCACAAATAAGAGGGCCGATTTGGCCCTGCGCTGTGTGTCCTGCATAATAACTCGTTTATGCTCACAGACGCACGCTCAGTGTGCTGTTGTGCGATGGCTGACATCTCGTCTGTTTTAAGACATACACAGGCTCCATTCTGGTGGCGGTGAACCCTTACCAGCTGCTGCCCATCTACACCACCGAGCAAGTGCACATGTACACGGACCGGCGGCTGGGCGAACTGCCCCCCCACGTCTTCGCCATCGCGGACGCCTGCTTTTTCAACATGCGCCGCAACAAAAAGAACCAGTGCTGTGTCATCAGGTGTGGTTGTGACTAACAACAGAATAGAGAGGCTCGCTCTTTACAGTTATAGTTAGACTTTTCAAATGGATTATCAATTGGTTAATTGAATCTGAAATGAATACAAAGGGAAAGCTTAAGTCTTTTAACACTATATTGCCAAATGTATCATATTTGATACGGTTATTGAAGTCTTTTGGATCTGAGACTTTTTGCGTCATTCAATGGTAAAAGCTTTGCTCAAACCCCTGTTGTACACATTCAGATATACCTGATAACAGCCAGTAGAAGACTACACCAAAATATATTTTTGACTTATTGGACGCTAACTTGATCAAAATAATTTCTGCTTTTTTTTCTTCATACGTTGTTGACGGGGCAAAAGAGAGACTTCAGACTTTTAAAAATCCAATATTCTTCCTATATTTCTTGGATCAGGCTTTAAAGGGTTAACTGAGAAGCCCGGGTTAAAAGTGACACTCAATGAATGTTTTTATGCTATTTCAAAGGCGGAGAAGATGTCTGCTTTCTCAACTCAAGAGGGGCCTAATAACTGACAGGCCAGCTTGCAATTCTACTTTTAGAAACTGTAAGAACCACAAGCAGAAATGTGGTCTAAGTGAAATGCTTTGTTAAATGTCAAACTTTTAGTACTTTAAGGTGCGATTGAGTTGGAACGTTAAGAGCTTTATTAGTGTGGAGAGGATTTTTAAAGCTGATTCTGAAATAAAGAGAGGTAGCATTTAATGATAGCATATCAAATCAGCTGGAGGCTTTTCAGAGACCTAGCTTAATACTGATTAAAATGTCAGCGGATAAAGTATTATACTGATAAGATGGTTCTCTCCATCATCTTCTTTATTGGAAAATTCCAAAGATTTGTGTGATATTTATGACATGGCTGTGCACGGAGCTGTTTTAGTGGCTTGTTGGGAAACCACAAGTAAATACTACCACCAAACGTAAGAAAGCATCATTTGACATTTAATTTTTTAATTTATTTGAGTTATCTCACACTAAGGGTGTAGTTTTCTCTGTAGAGATGAAATACTGACAGTTAGTTTAAATTAGGGGCAAGAAACAGGAAATGAGACATCCCTGCATGAGCCAATGGTTAAAAACCACTGTTTAACACATCAGGTGATGAGCAAAATTACTGTATTAGTTTACCGTTAGACAAATGATGACAAGATTTTTCTTTGTATTGACGCAGTGTCAATACAAAGAAAAATATTGTCACCCTTCAGAGCAGGATTTCTCAACGTCACCCTTTTCTTTGGAATTGAAAGAGAGAAGTATAGATATACAACCACTGACACAAATATAGCTAGCCATGCAAACAGAGATTAAAACATAACCATGCACAAACGATTAAGAACCTTTTTGGCTCTTTGTATGGGTGTCAAGAGCTTAATTTGTATCAAACTAAATCACTACTGTCAAGAAAGTCTTTCTGAGAAACAGTCATGTGTTTTTTGGTTGAGTTATTCTTTTTTTAGAATAGAAAATATTGCTAAATGTGACGTATTGAGATAAATAATTATAACAAACATTCTAAAAAAAACATTAAAGTACTACTGATACAAAAATTTCATTGTGATGCAACAAGGTAACAAGATATTTAATTTAATTCAATTTTTTTATTTAAAAAAAAACAATTTTAACAAGATATTTAAACTAAAATAATGTAAACTAAAATAACACAAATATTAAAAACAGATAGATAGATAGATAGATAGATAGATAGATAGATAGATAGATAGA
>CAJRST010000002.1:4394664-4434425 GCA_907169785.1 Menidia menidia
GATAGATAGATAGATAGATAGATAGATAGATAGATAGATAGATAGATTACACAGAGATAGTGTTGTCTAAAAAAATATTCCTAATAAATTTTAATGTTATCTTCTTACACTCACTTGCTGACTTGGACATTCAATCCCTTTATTTCATTCATTCTCCATCAGTGGAGAGTCCGGGGCGGGAAAAACCGAGAGCACCAAGCTGATGCTGCAGTTCCTGGCTGCCGTGAGCGGCCAGCACTCGTGGATCGAGCAGCAGATTCTGGAAGCAAACCCCATTCTTGAAGGTAAAAACAAACTTTGGATGTGAAGCGTGGACCTATCCCCATCTTCCTTAAATTGTCTTTGTCTTCTCAGCCTTCGGTAATGCCAAAACCATTCGCAATGACAACTCCAGTCGATTTGGAAAGTACATTGACATCAACTTCACAAAGAACGGAGCCATCGAAGGGGCCCGTGTTGAGCAGTACCTGCTGGAGAAGTCCAGAGTTTGCCGTCAGGTGGGGCTGATAACTGATCAGCTGTCTCTTTCCAAGTTGCATTTCCTTGTAATAGATCAACCTTATTCCTATAAACAGGCACCTGAGGAGAGAAACTACCATATATTTTATTATATGCTGATGGGCATGACACCAGAACAGAAAAAAATCCTCTCGCTTGGGAAGGCCGATGAGTACAAGTATCTGACCATGGTACTGAGATATTTCCAAACAGTCTTGTTTTTCAGATAACTGGTAAAAAGGGGTCCAAATTTAGCTTTTGATCGTGTGACCATTTTATAGGGTAAATGCACAACATGTGAAGGACGCGATGATGTCAGTGAGTTTGCTCACTTCCGTGCAGCTCTGAAGATCCTCATGTTCACGGAATCTGATTCCTGGGAGATCTTGAAACTTCTCGCGGCCATCCTTCACCTGGGCAACGTGAACTTTGAGGGTAAGGGCGGTTATGTTGCAACATTCTCAAATGCTGCATTCATGAAGTTTTTTTTTTTAATGGCATTTCTGCATTATTTCAGGCACCAACGTAAACAACCTGGAAGGATGCAACGTCCCCAAATCATCCAATTTTAAGATGGGCAGCCAGCTTTTGGAGGCAAGTGCAGTGTTTTGCGTGTGGATAGAAATAACCTGCTTTTATCTTATTTTTCTGCTGAACATGGTGGGCTGAGACAGGGTGGGAATGGGGTTGTTCTCTTCTTTCATTGTTCTTATTTTGTTTTGGTTTTGTTCTTTGTATATGTAGTAGGTATGACTATTTGAACATTTTTACTCGTGTGTGTATATATTAGAAGGCATACCTGCATAAGTATACGTTTATCAAAAAAAAAAAAAAGTGAACTGTATTCCTTACTGTGATTATCTTATCATTTGTTTCAATAAAAATAATTTGAAAAATATATAATAAGTGAATAACCTGCTGAGATGACTGTTTCTGAGTGCGTTTTATCTTTGTTTCAACCTCAGGTGGATCCCAAAGCACTGGAGAAAAGTCTCACTCAGCGCTCTGTCACCACCACCAGAGAGACCGTGACCAAACCTTTAACCTCCGGCCAAGCTGTCGACGGCAGGGACGCCTTTGTCAAAGTAAGGTTCCCAACCAAGTAGACTATACCTGTACAAACAAAGAATCTTGTGTCCTCTTTTTAAACAGGTTTAAAGCCAAAGTGGCAGGTGTAATGTCCAGTGAAGGTCTGTACTTGTCAAAAACCAAAAGAGCGGACTGCTGAAAAAGACAGTTGTTTAAAGAAGATAAAAAAATGACATCAGCATATGTGTGTAATCTGGTCCTTGGCAAGATTAATATTAGGCAAGAATGACCTTAAACAAACAACAGCCCGACATATCACATTTTGTCGTACTTTATATCACAAAGGCTGAGTCATAAAGCAGAAGTGTGTGATAAATCAACCACACCCTATCATCCAACAGCTCGTTGGATACCACTTTTGGCAAAAATAACAATAGATGGATTGTTTGGCATGTGAAGTTATCATGTCATTGTGGAGGAATGATGGTCGAAATGTTGCTGTAGTTTAGTGAATAGGCTTTGTTTTCTGCCTGTCTCAGTATTCAAATCAGGCTATAGTTTAGGATTCATTGTTCTGTTACGTGACCCAATTTCAGCCAAGACTTAGCCTTTAGTCACGTGTCTTAAAATTCCACCTAGAATGCAGAGGAGTTCATGGTGGACTGCAAGATGTCTAGATAATGTGACTGCATGACGAGCCCAAATCATCATTGCTTCACCACTATGCTTTACAGTTAGTAGGGGATGTTTGTACTGATATGCTCTGCTTGGTTTACTCCAAGCATGAGATGACTGTGAATTTTCCTTGTAGTTTGTTGATAACTTTGTTAACATAGATGCTGTTTTCTAAACGTACAGTATGTCATCAACTTAGTTAGTATATAACATGGTCACTTGGGCCTGAAGAGTCTGAGATGTAGCCCTTGGTTTGAGCTTGGTGTTAACTTGCTGGAATGCCCACTCTTGGGAAAATTAGCTCAATTTTTTCTACATTTTGATAATCCTTCTAACTGTAGGTTGATTAATTGGTTTACCAATACTTAATCACTACGAAAGCAGCAAGGGGGAGACTTATTTTTTTGCATTTTGACTTAATTTTATTCAGTAGAAACAAGTTTCATATGCTTTCTGTATGACTGTTGTTAAGTTGAATTATCTTGATTTTGATATCATGTGAAGGCCAGATGGTTTTATATTTGTTCTGAGAAAACCTTTGAATTCAGAGCGCGTTATTTCCGATACCTATTTGTTAGTCTTAAGTAATGAAATATGCTGGGTGGAGAAGAATGCATGATTTTCTGTATGATTTGTCCAGGCTATCTATGGAAGACTTTTCATCTGGGTGGTGGAAAAAATCAACTCCGCCATTTACAAGCCGCCAGAGGAGGACAAAGAGCCCCAGCAGTCGATAGGCCTACTCGACATCTTTGGCTTTGAGAACTTTAAAAAAAACAGGTTGATATTTTTGACACATCTCCTGACCATTGGGATGTTTTGCTGCAGTTTCAGGCTATAACTCATCTGTGCTTCACCTCGTGCAGCTTTGAGCAGCTGTGCATCAACTATGCCAACGAGCAGCTGCAGCAGTTCTTCGTCAGGCACGTTTTCAAACTGGAGCAGGACGAGTATGCCAGAGAGAACATCGTTTGGAAGCACATCGATTACCAAGATAACCAGAGCACGTTGGATGTTTTGGCAAGCAAACCTCTGAACATGCTAGCGCTCATTGATGAGGAAAGCAACTTCCCCCAGGTCACCGTCCTCTTTGTGCCTGTTAGGTTTTTGATACGTCAAAGAAAACGTCTTTTTACTCATGTGTTTCTATTCATTTTCAGGGCACAGATGCCACCATGATCCAAAAGATGAATCAGGTTCATGCGAAAGGGAACATCTACATCCCTCCAAAGAATACCCATGACACTCAGTTTGGAATCCAGCATTTTGCCGGAGTGGTCTACTATGACTCGCAAGGTCCTGAAAAGAATTTCAAAAGCAGCAAGTCATTCTTTTGGACATCGTCTCATTGTTTCCGCTGTGTGTTCTGTTTTAGGGTTCCTTGAAAAAAACCGTGACACGCTCAGCTCGGATCTGATTCAGCTAGTGGAGACCTCCTCCAACAAACTTCTCCGGCAGGTCTTTCGCAACGAGCTGACCCCCAACTCCTCTGTCATTAAGAACAGTGCCAACCCCAGGATGACCATCACCACACCAAAAAGCTCACTCCGGGTTAGTGGAGAGGCAAAAGACCTGGCGTCTCAGCCATAATGATGTAGTCAATGCACATGCACCTACAAGTATACGAAAATGATAAACCCTTTGTTTTCGTGCGACAGCAAACGGCTGACAACAAGAAGCGCGTGCCAACCCTGACCGGCCAGTTCCGTCAGTCTCTGGAGGCCCTGATGAAAACTCTGACAGCGTGTCAGCCGTATTTCATCCGCTGCATCAAACCCAACGACTTCAAGAAGCCCATGGTGAGGAGAGGAGCCAGAGCGAAGGCACGCCTGCGCCCGAAACGCAGAAGAGTTTGCCGTGATAATCTCACCCTCTCCAACATCTTTTGTTCCAGCTGTTCGACAGGGAGCTGTGCATGCGCCAGCTCCGTTACTCTGGCATGATGGAGACCATAAAGATCCGGAAGGCGGGGTATCCCGTACGCTACACCTTCGGCGAGTTCCTGGACCGCTACCGCGTCCTCCTGAGGACGTCAGTCTGCGATCCCAAAAAAGTGAGTGGGATGTGATTTTTCGAAGAAAAAAAAAAAAGTCATTCTCAAGGTTTCTTACCATCTCTCATCTTTTACATATGTGATGTTATTTTTTAATTTAAACAGGAAAGCAAACAGAAATGCTGCGAAAGCATTTGTGAAAGTGTGCTTACGGGAGAAGGGGACTGGAAAACTGGCAAGACAAAGATATTTCTCAAGGTACTGCCTTACACTCAAACGTGATAGGTGAAAGGTCTTTTAAAGGTTAACAGTATAAATGATTTTTTTTTTTAAACCAAAGTAGTATGATTGATTTGGCTCGTCCAAGTATACTCTAAATGCTTTGATAGTTCAACTCATTTTTACCAATCAAAATGATCAAATAATATTTGTTGTTTTCTTGCAGGACTTCCATGACACAATGCTGGAGGTTGAGCGAATGAAGGAGCTTAACAAGAAAGCCCTTTTGATCCAGAAGGTCCTCAGGGGTTACAAGTACAGGTACAACATGCTGAAGACAGTAAGCTTGTGTTTTTTTCATGTGAGTGGCTGCTTCATCTCTAAATTATGTTCTAAAGGAAACAATTCCTGCGGAAAAGGGCCGCTGCACTAGTCATTCAAAAATACTGGAGAGGACACAAAGGCAGAAAACTGTACAAAGTGGTGAGTTATTATATTTTGACTGGACTATTTACTCATATGATAAGTTAGGCCTGGCGTTTTTTTAAACCTTCAGTCATATTCGCCTTCCAGGTGCAGCTGGGCTTTGCAAGGCTGCAGGCCCAGGCTCGCTCTCGGAAAATCCAACTCCATTATAAGAGGAGACGGGAGGCTGCTCTCGTACTGCAGACCCAAATCCGTGGATACCTGGCCAGGAAGGAATGGAAGCGCAAGCGAGATGCTGTGATTCTGCTGCAGGCACAAACCAGGGGCATGCTAGCAAGAAAAGCTCTGAAAAGAATGAAGAGAGAAGTAAGTTCAGCTCAAAGAACGAAATAGGAAACTTTGCTGTCAGTCTTCAGACCATAATGTCTCCTTTCATTTCATTTATTTTGAAACATGATATGATTTAACAATGTTTACATTGAATGCTTCATAAACATGCATCACGTTTCAATAAGGAGTAGGATGAAGCATAAGCTTGCTTTCAGATTAATTAAAGCACCCCCCTACTGCTACCAACCCCACATATATTTTTTTTTTGCACATTTTGTTCTTTTAAGTCTTCTAAAACAATTTTGTGTAATTGAACTGTAGTTGCTTTACCTGCTTAGATTTATACAGAAATGTGGAATCAAATCTTAAACTCAGATTTTTTCAATAAAAATACATTTATTTAATCTAAAACAGGGACGGTAACGATAATCGATAGTGTAACCCTTTTTCGAACTGCTTAGGTGCAAGAACATAAAAGTGATGATCTCTAGTGTTTAATTTGGATAATTTTTATCTTAAAAATATGTCCTTTAGGGCTAAATTGTTGATAACGTGGAGGTGTTTGACCTTTATGGTGTGTTCTTTCAGATGTACCTCTCTACAAAAGAGAAGGAAGAAGAGCGGCGAGCCATGCTGGAGAAACAGAAATACCTGGAGGAAGTGTTGAAGAAAAAGAGAGAGGAGGATGCCCAAGCACAATTGGAGTCCAAAAGTGACCAGCAGATGGTGGACGATGTCTTTGGCTTCCTTCCCCACATTATCGGGGGGCAGGAGGGGCAGGCACCTGTGGGATTCGAGGTGTGGGAACAGTTTGGCGCTTTTTGTAGGAATACGGGATAAAAGTATGTTAGTTTAATCATGATCATCTGTATGCGTTTTTCAGAACATTGAAGGGAAACGGACTATTATTGAGGAGATAGACATAGATGAGATTCCAATGGTTGAAGATCTTACCCAAGACGATTACGACGATCTGGATGAGTACTCCTTCTCCAAATTTGCGTCCATGTATTTCCAAGGCGCAGCCTCGCACTCCCACATCCGCGACAGGCTTCGACAGCCACTGCTCTCCCATGAGGATGAGGGAGATGTTCTGGTGCTGCTCCTCGATCGCTTTAGTTTTAAAGTTATTTTAGCAGTTTTACGGGTATTTTACCTAACTGTGCCTTTTCTGTTGTTTCTTTCACCAGGCGTCACTCACGGTGTGGTGGATTATCCTGAGATTCATGGGAGACCTCCCTGAACCAAAGAAAAAGGCCGTAGTTCAAGGCACTTCCTCACAGGATCGATTTCTGGCACAGGACTTGATCTCCAGACAAGACAGACGTTTTAGCAACATGGTGGGCCTTGATCAGGTGTGCATCCTCGAGGGATCGGGACACATTTTGAATATTTACACTTTTTTTTTTTCAAGATGAACACAAATCCATCCTAAATATTGAAATTTCTTTTCGTTTAAGAGGATGCTAAGGAACAAAAAAGAGCCCCAGCCTGCTCCAGTATCCAAGGACTCAATGCAGGCAAGAAAGACCTCTGTTTTCACAGACCTTTTGACAAAAAACAGGAAGGGTTCCGCCATGCCCAGCGACACGGCTCAGAATCCAAGGGGGTACACTGTACCAGAAGCTAACCCTCGAGCAAGGAAGGGATCCACGTTCACCGATCTACTGTCAAGGAACAAAAGAGGCGCTGTTCAGGAAAATGGGCCACCAAAATCCGCTTCAAGCATAAGGAAACCCTCCATCATCATGGAGGAGGTAAGGTGGAATTCTTTCACAATGAACCAGCTTTATGTTGCTGTGCACTCACTAATGGAGAGTTATTTTTTATGTTACAGTCCGACAATCTATCCCAAGTGTCTAAGACCAGCACTCTGCAGCCTGTGAGGGAGGGAAGTGATGTCATGATTGGAGAAGGACCCACCTTGGACAGGCCCCTCTCATCTCTTGAGAAACTGCACATCATTGCGTCATATGGCATTATCAGACGCGATCTCAGGTTGATACAGGTTTAACTTCTACATCATGTAAGTCCGCTGTAAATTTATCGGCTAACAAAGCCTTGTCCGTCTAGGGATGAGATTTACTGTCAAATCTGCAAGCAGCTTCAGGACAACAACAACCGCAACAGCTACTTCCGTGGTTGGATCCTGCTCTCACTGTGTTTGGGCGTTTTCCCTCCAAGTGAGCGCTTTTTAAAGGTAAGCATGAGATTTGAACCATCCGCCTTAGTGTTACAAGCCGTGTGCCGCCAGTGTTCGTTAATCAGTTTCACTTTTGCAGTACCTGCAAAGTTTTATCCGCTTTGCTCCGGAGGGCTACGCTTCCTACTGTGCTGAAAGGCTACTCCGCACAATCAAGAATGGAGAGAGGGGGGAACCGCCCGCCTGGCTGGAGCTTCAGGTACGACACTGGCTTAAATTCTGCGCAGTAAATTAGGAGTTTATCTTCTTTAATACGGGGGAAAATTGTCAGTTTAGAAGGCTTCCAAATAAAGACATTATGAAAATGTAGGGTATATGACCAAAAGGGGTGTCCAACATATAAAGCTGGGCCGAAACTGGGTCCTGCAGTAAATACATTGATCCCAAACACAACAAATCAGGAATTAAATGAGTGAGATAAAAAAAAAGATTCAAGAAGCTATAACAGTGTGACAAAATTCCCCTACAACAAAGAGATGGATTACATCAGACTGCAGGTAATCTGTTCAAATTGGTTCTGCCAGAGGTTTCTTCCTCTTAACAGGGAATTGTATTCTTTCCTCTGCAGCATTGTGCATTGTGAGGTTAGGGGGACAGGATTTGAGTGACAATCTTTGGTGCAATCTGATGGTTTTCTTACTGTATGTCAGCAATATATATATTTTTGTCTTATTATTTAAATTGGACCATTTCGAATTTTTTTTATTAGACTGGATCATGTTTACTTGACAATGTCTTGGATTGTAATTGGTCTAAATTTTACAGTATTTTTGTAGTGCCATAAGATGATATTTATTTTTTATTTGAACTGTCTGCTCAATAACCAATGATGAAGTAAAAACCTGCTTTTGAACTGATAAGCATTTGATGATCAGAGTTCTTCTCTTTCTTTCTTCTGGTATTATTTAATAAGACATTTGCTATCTATCTCACCATGTGTTAAATCATTTTAAGCTGTTTATGTAAAAGATGTGGAATTTAGACTGAGTCATTTTTCTCTTGCTTTCGATAGGCAACCAAGACCAAAAAGCCCATGATGGTGTCTCTTGCACTGATGGATCGCCGCTCTATTAACCTTCCAGTCGACTCAGCATCTACATCCAAAGAGATCTGTCAGCTTGTCTCAAGCAAAATCAAACTCAAAGACACCTTTGGCTTTTCTCTCTATGTTGCTATGTATGAAAAGGTATAAAGTCAGGATTGTAAAATGAATGCGTCTCTCAGATTCTCTCAGATTATAACTCTTTGGATTTGTTTAATCCATTTTGTAAATCAGCTAAATTGGGCTACATAATGGAAACCGATGGTATAAATTGTGGACATCTGTTGAAGGTGTGGGCTCTGGGAAGTGGCCGGGAGCACGTGATGGATGCCATCTCCCAGTGTGAGCAGGAAGTGAAAAGGAGGGGAGGCCAGGAGCAGCACGCTCCATGGCGACTCTTCTTCCGTAAGGAGGTCTTCACCCCTTGGCATGACTGCAAAGAGGACAAAATCAGCACAGACCTCATCTACAGGCAGATCATCCACGGTCTGAAGTTTGGAGAGTACCAGACTGAGAAGGTGGGACCATGTCTGTCACAAATAGCAAATTACAATCTTCCAGCCTCACAAGTGACCATTGTTCTCAATTCGTTTCCCTTTCAAAGGAAGATGATATCATTGAGCTTGCGGCAAAGCACTTGTACGTCCAATTTGGCTCAGACAGCAGTCCACAAAATGTGAGAGAGGCTGTTCAGGATTGCATCAACAACAAGCTGCTTGAAGCAAAGTCAGAGGCCAAATGGGTTCAAATGGTCAGCACCGCTCATGCCCAGGTAAGAAAAGTGTGAAATAAAAAGGTCTAATTAGGCTTTGAGCAAATTAAATGTACATTATCTGTGTCTGTTTTGTAAACCGTTCAGTTTCAGAGTTCCGCACACAAAGCTGACTCAGTGAAAGCGGAGCTCGTCAACCATGCCAGAGAGAGGTGGCCGATGTTCTTCTCCAGGTTCTTTGAGGTGACCAAACTGTCAGGTGGGTGTTCTGCTACAATCAAATTTATGCAATGTCCAAATATTCTTCCACAATCTTTTCACGTAAATCTACAAACATTCTGAGATTCAGCTGGACATTTGTAAAGTTGGCAAAAGGCCCGTGGCTACGTGACCTCCATGCATTACTTTGTGTGTTCAACCTTTTGGACAAATTGGGATTGGTCTAGGTTTCATCCACTCTTCTTGTCTTACGAATACGACTGTGCTCGGGGTATTTTGCCCTTTAATAGTAGAAAGTGTGACATCAATAATACAAATAATGGCCAGGCTGGCACAATCACCAGTGCTCAACTTTTTTATTATTTATGTCAACAATTAATGATACCAAAGGACAATGAATCTAACTAGAGGTGTAATAATTTAACTACATCTCGTTTAGTTTTTTTCCCGAAGTTGACAACATTTACTTTTCTCCACTGAACTGGATTAATTGGGTTTGTATTTTTTCATGGCTATTCTTAGGCCCCCCACTGCCAAAGAAAAGTTTCATAGTGGCTGTAAACTGGACTGGTTTAACGTTCCTAGATGAAAGGGAGAAGAGACTGTTGGAACTCACCTTTCCAGAAGTCACTGGAGTCAACTTCATAAAGTAAAGATATTTCTGATGAATCTATTACAACTGGTGTAAAAGAAGAAAATTTGATCTTCTAAAAAATGATACAAGTTTGTAAGCTTTGTGGGTATTTCTTTCCTCAGGGAGAGTAAAGTATCTGGTCAGACTGTTTGTCTGCTGACACTGAAAGGCGACTTCACCCTGAGCGGATCAACAGCCGAGGACTTGAGCGAGTTGGTTACCATGTTCCTCAGCGGACTCTCCGAGCGTTCTCAGTATGCTGTGGCAATAAAAGAAGTAATCAGCCAAGGTTGGACTGCTTATTTTCACCCTCTCGCAGCTGCGTTATTTGTTTTAGACGATTTACGACTGGCTTATTTCTCGGTCATCCTCTGCTTCTCTTTAGATGACCCTACACTGCTCAGCTTCAAGAGAGGAGAGCTTATCATTCTCATCAAAGACAATGAGTTTTCTCAGCAGCGTGGATGGCTAAAGGGTCAAAATAACAGCACTGGGAAGACGGGAGCAGTCCCAAATGAGGCCATTTTAATCTTGCCAACGCTCAGCAAACCCACCAATGAGGTCATGGTATGCAAACTTTATGTCACACCTTTCCCATGTGCATTAATGGCCATCTGTTCTGTTACAAATTAAATATCCCCCCACTACTTATTTCAGAGCCTCCTCAACCTGTCGCCAAACCAGAGGAAGACCTTAATACAGGCAAATCAGAAAGACACCGGCACTATGGAGCGACTAGCTCCTGCCACACTCAAAGAGTTCTCTCTCGAGTATTTCAGGTGACACTTTGCTCTTTTTAACCTCAACCTTCAACCTTTTTCTGACCAACCGGCCAGCAGGTTAGTTACCTGTTGATAATTGATGATGGCAGCAATATTATTTGATCCTACAGGCAGCCAACGAAGGACGTGAACCAGCAAGTGATATCTAGGAACGCTGCTCCCGAGAGGCTGTGGGCCCACTCAAGAGAGCCAATCAGACAGCCTCTCCTCAAGAAGCTGGTGGGGCACTCGGAGTATAGCCACAAAGCGTGTCAGGCTTTCACTGATATCCTCTGCTGAGTGGAAAAATAGAACTTTAAACCAGTATTGTTTATCAAACAGTTTGACCGTACATTTTTTGGATTCTTCTGGGAAGCCCCCTCATTGCTTTTTATGTGTCCGTGTTTGTATGTGTGTGAGGATAGGAATTTGCTGAGGTGACCCAGGATCTTTTTTGTACCTCTTACTGAAGAGAATGATTTTTCTCCGCAGGTTTTAAATATCTTTAAGTTTTTTAAATATGCCAACAGGCAATGCAATGAATATCTGACTGTTTAGACAAATCCTGAGGACAAAATAGCAATCTCAAACTCATATTCAATATACTATTTAAGTAGGCATATTGAGAGGATATATTTATACTAAATACATGCAATAATCAAAGGACCTCAGGGATGTAGTGCAACATTATATTTATAGATTTTTTTAACAGAGAATGTACTGCTCCGTTCATAGCAGATGGCTTTTGGTTGGGGTGAAGTGAGTCCATTTACTCATCCCTACCACTCTCTTCTGTGGAGTGTTGTCTCTTTTAAATCAGTATTACGTATTTGTCCTTTCATGCAAACATCAATAACTCTTGTTTTACCCCGAGAGCTTCCACTATCGCATCCCACTGAGAGAAGAATGTTTATCATGCAGTTTTATTGTCATATACTCACACTTCCCTTGTGTGCAGTTTAGCCACAGAGAACTGGTTCTGGACCTTCTTTTAAGTCACAATCATATCGTGAGTCATGCCTTGAACTTGCTCTGGTAGGTAAAGCACAGCATCACTAACAGAAACAATGGAGTTAAGTAGTTTCCTAATGCCTGCCAGCACATATACAGACTAAAACCCTATAAAATTCTTCCAGACAATAACGGCACCAGCTTTACACAACTTCTCTGGTGTTACAAACCTGTTCTAACTCCACTCATTCTGAAATTGTTTGGCGTTTGCAAAGACAGTAGTTTATATTTTACATAGAACACCAGGACCTTCCAGCCCTGAGACACACGTTCCATTTCCAGAGTTTTTCTACAGCAGAAGACTTAGTATAATTTGTCCTTGACTGTTGCGTACCGATCCTGAAGTATATGGGAGATTACCCCACCAGGCAGATGCAGACTTCCCTAGAGCTCACCGACGTAATCTTCGGCGCCGCCACTAAAAACGAGGCACTCCGAGATGAGATCTACTGCCAGATAATGAAGCAGATGACCAGCAACAACAGCAGGTAGGCCTTATAAACTGCTGTACAATACCATATTAATCTTTGTACTGTATATGCATTCAAACACTTGCATGGTATTGGCTGATTTGATTATTTACAAATATGTTGTTCAACCATCGTCACCAAATGGATCTTAGATTTGAACTTCCTGTAATCTGAATAAAGTTTAGACATTGGCAAATGTTTGTTTTCGTGCAAGAAGAGAAAGGATCCCATGTTCCGGAACATGTTTTTTTTCCCCCAGGTTCAGCATCGAGCAGGGCTGGCAGCTGATGTGGCTCTGCTGTGGACTCTTTCCTCCCAGCCAGTCTCTGTTGAAGCACGCTCAGCGCTTTCTGGAGTCCCGTCGCAGAGAGCCCCTCGCCTCCGACTGCCTGCAACGGCTGCAGAGCTCTCTGAGGTTTGCCCCCCTAACTGTGCTCTACTACATAACCTCATCATGCACGCACAAAAAAGGTGCATGCAGGATATTTATCCCCGTATTTACGAGCTCTCCGGGCAAGTTGCTGGCAGAAGAAACGCTCTCAGGTGTTGCATCACTCTTCCTTTCTTTAACAGCCACCATCACACATCACAACACGACTGCTGCGGTGCGAAGAGGAAATGTCATACCGCCGTGTCTCGTATTTAATCTTTGACAGATAAACTGAGCCAAAGAACCCATTTTATTTTTTACTCTGAGGGCAAGTTGTTCAGTGAGGCAGAACATGCTGTCAGCAACAGACACCAACACACAGGGCTCTTAATAACAAAACGTTGCATCAGCTTCGCAGCAGGACAACAACCCTGCTGTGAAGTATTTGCATGGTCCCTATAAATACGTTGGATTTGCATTTGGTGGCTTTATAAACAGTGACAATAGGCTTTAAGAAACGTAACTCTTATTGGTGTGTTTCAGTATTCAGCACAAAGTAATGTAAAGTAAAGTAAAGTCAAACTCGCACCTAATGTAAGAAACTGTTTTTTTTTTAAATAGTGAATTGGAAAATAAGCACTCATGTATTTAATATGAGATTTAATATGTCAGGACATAATGATGCTATGTCAAGGCAAACGGATTCCATAGGAATTAAAAGTGGAGATTTCGGCCAAATGTTGTCCCTCAAATGCACTTGTAAGTAATCAACAAGAATGTAAAAGCAGAGGTTTTGTTAGTTTGATGGTCTAGAATTCCGGTGTGCGCTAGCAAAATGTTAGGAAAATGGAGGAAAGACATCAGCAATGATTTTAGAGAAGTAGTTTTTGCTGCTGGTTTCTGAAGCCATTTCTAGTGTATTTTGGGTTCATCACTCTGCCGTATAAAAGTGAAAAATAGTCGCCAGTCTGTGGAGACGTGAAAGACTAATGACGTCATATTTCAAATTCTAGCTACCAACGTAGATTGTATAAGCTTTTAAGTCTTCTTTTTCCACACACTGCCTCTGTGTTTGGCTTAGCTTTTTATCCCAAGGAATGAAAAGGTGTGTAAAATGTTGAGTTTTGTTTTGACCTCAGTTTCACTTCTGGTAAAAAAAAATAACATGGTTTTGTGATGACTAGATGAAGGGGGCACAGTGGACAGGCATGAAAGATGTCCTAATGGGACACCTATTGTCTACATCTATGTTGTTATTAAGGATTTGGTCTGTTCCAGGATGGAACCCAGAAAGCTACCACCACACCAGGTAGAGGTGGACGCCATCCAACAGAACAGCACCAAAATCTTCCACAAAATTCACTTCCCCAACGACTCGGATGAGGTACGAACATGGACTTGGTTTATTTTTAAAATTAGAGTAGAAAAAAAGAAAAAAAATTGGACTGGTTGGACAACAACAGCTCATTCGCTGGGATTCTTTTCGTTAAACCAGTAGTTCCTGTTGCCTCTCTCCAGGTATTTGAGGTAGCGACCAGCACCAGGATCAGAGATCTCATCCAGACCGTTTCCAAAAAGCTGAAGCTGCTTTCAGAAGATGGCTTTAGCCTTTTTGTCAAAACACACGACAAGGTCTGACCTTGAGTGATTCTAAATGTGAATTTTTTACAATTTCAAGAAACCATTTGCCCTCTTGTGACTGAAAAAAGTCTAATTTTATCCATATAATTTCAGGTTTTTAGTTTAAATGACACTGACTACTTCTTTGACAGTCTGAGACAAATCACTGACTGGTCCAAGAAAGTCAAGAGGATCAAAGATGGTAACTATATATGAGATGATTGTAGAGAAAGTGGGATTTTTTTATGTTTGGACTAAATATATCTGTAAAATCTATGTGTGTGTGTATTCCGCAGGTGGGCCAGTCAACATAGCCTACCTTGTGTTCTTTATGAGGAAGTTGTGGTTTAATGTGGTCCCTGGCAGAGACATAGAGGCTGATCTTATCTTCCATTTCCCTCAGGTACATTTAAATAAGCAGCTCACATTTTCCAGCCTGACCGTTTTTTTGGGGTGTTTTTTTTGCATTTTCATTCGCATAATCCTACCCGGCACACAGAAGAGATAGTGCCAACATAAACAGTTAGTGATAGAGACCAAGCATCCAAGTGGAAAAAAAGTTATTTTTGTACAAGGCAGTATCATAGAAAGATAATCATTTGGATTGACAGTTAGCTCTTGTCTGGTATAAATGCCTGAATTAACCAGCTTGCTCATATCTTGCAGGAGTTGCCCAAGTATCTCAGAGGCTATCATGTTTGTAGTAGAGAGGACATGGTGAACATCGCAGCTCTGCTCTTCAGGGTAAAAGTGGGAAGTGACAAGAACCAATTTGTCACCATTCCCAAGATGCTGAAGGAGCTGGTGCCTGCTGACTCACTTAAAGCCCTGTCTGAAAACGACTGGAAGAAGGTACAAGAGCTTAATCTCTTATTTTCAACTGATTTAACCAAAAATGCCCAAACCAGTAACGCAGCTATCTGTGCTTTTTGCCATACTCATCCCACTCTAATGATAAATCTTGTTGTTAGTCACTCAGTGAGACTCCTTGTGGGATGAAACCTCCAATAATCTGCTACATACCACATCTGAATAAACAGAGAGAATCTTTGAGGTTAGAGGGAAATGGGAAGGAGATACTTTATAAACAAGAGTTGTAGGCGGATTCCTTGCAAAGTGATATTTGAATTATCCAAAACTCAAGGCCTTCCTGAATCACACTCCTCTGTTAGTATATAGAGAACATAATTCTCCAAAATATCAGACCTTGTAGGCACCAAAAAGTTTTGTCCCTCACGTTTATTTGGCTTAAATAGGGGCCATAGCACTAGCTTAACAGCTGCATAGATCTTTATGTTTTAAGTCATAAAACAAATGTATCTGGTTCATCTGGTACTCAACACGTCTCTAAAGAACATGATATGACAAATACATCCTCATACAAACAATATATGGCATCATTTACTGAACAAAATAAAGTGAGCAACGTTAAAGTACTGTCATAAGCGGTGTTAAACTGATGTAATCAAGTTCTCATAATCGTCGACATGTTAATGCTGACGTCTTTAGTTTAGTTTCCTCTGCTTATGCGCCTTGAACAGATTAATTTTTAAAGTACCTAATAGAATTTCCTAACATGACTGTGACGACTGCTTTAGGATGTTCACTGACTTTGAATGAGCCATCGTGATTTCGAAAAGGGTTTTTTTCCACTTACGACAACACCTCAACTCTGTGGTACAGAAGAATGAAATGTGTCATGTTAAATGTTAGCCTTGGTCTTTATTTTTTAATGGGATTTCTTTATGTTTTGAAAAAGAAACGGATATAGAGCCAATCATGCTTTGGGCATACCCTGAACAAAAACAACTGACTTCATTCAAAGAAGCAGATTAAAAGAAAATACAAATGTTGTGTGTTTTTATATTTTCAGAGTATTGTCACCATGTACAACAAACAAGGTGGAATGAGTGTTGATGAGGCAAAAGTGGCGTTTCTGAAAGTGGTTTGCCGCTGGCCGACATTTGGCTGTGCTTTCTTCGAAGTGAAGGTACGCGCTGGCTAATCTTGCAATCTTGCTTCTAGAGCTCGTGTAGCACATTTAGCGGAAAGCAGACAAAATGCAGCAAGGAAACATTTTGTCACTTGCCCCTACAACTTTGTTTTTCAGCAAACATCTGAGAAAAAATTCCCGGATATCGTGCAAATAGCCATCAGCAAGCAAGGAGTTACGATCATTCACCCAAAAACCAAGGTTTTAGTCTTTAAATTTTTTATTTGAGGGGATTTAATTCAAAATCACAATCTTAACCATCATCATTTCTTTTAAACCTCATTCCAGGAGGTGCTGGACAATCATCCTTTCAACCGCATTGCGAACTGGTGCAGTGGAAGCACTTACTTTCACATGACTGTTGGCAGCTTGGTCAAGGGCAGCAAATTCCTTTGTGAAACTTCACTGGTAAGCTGTCACCACAAATGTGTTGAACTGGCTCATGGCTGTGGGTGTATTATTTCTGTCCCCTATTCACAACGTGCTGTATTCGTTTGAAAAGGGTTACAAGATGGATGATCTAATAACTTCGTATGTCAACATGTACCTGAGGGAGCGGAAGGCGATGCAAACCAGGAACCAGCGCTTCGACATGTGAAGACAGTGGGGCAAGAGTTTATGTCGGTGTTTTGAAGGATCAGTCAAATGTGTCTGTGCTATTTGTTTTTAAAAAATTGATTGATTTATTTCTTTAAACTAAGTGGAAGTCAATTTCTTGAAGGAAAAGTTCTAAAGCCATTTAATATGTAAATGTCCATGCACTTATATAGCGCTTTTCTAGTCAGGTTCACTACTCAAAGTGCTCTACACTACGTGGTATTCACCATTCACACACTGGTTACACCAGTGGGCACACCAGATGCTTGGGGTTCAGAGCCTTGCCCAAGGACTCTTCGACATGTGGCCCTGGAGGAACATGGAGCTAAACCACTGACCCTCCAATCGGTCAGCAATTGCTCTTTCCTCCTGAGCCACAGCCGCCCAACCAAGCAAAGCAGCAAGTCTCTACTACTGCTTTGCTGCTCTCTTGTTTCCAGACTGGATGGTTGCACTCTGCACTGTGTGTGTGCTCTTCCGCACTCTGGTTGTCTTTGTTCTGTTCTTCTGAAACCCATGGAATCCCAATTACAGAGAAAATTGTGTCACATTGCGCAATAATGCACAGCAAACAAAGGCATCGTGGACTCAGTTTTAGATGATTTCATTGGGAAATATCAATACTGTGAACCCAACCCAAACATAACAAATGCTGTTAATTCGGTAGTAACAATAAATTCAATAAGTAAAGCTTAATTCTTTCCTTTATTGCTTCAAAAAATAAACTTAACTGGTGATGACTGACCACTATGTGAAGCAGCAAACTAGCTTCCTCACACCTGTGGAAGAGGAGAAAGAAGGGCTGCAGGCTCTGTTGTATGTGGGGCGTTTGCATTTTCAGAGTTGGTTGAAAACCAGAGGTCAAGAGTAACATGCAGGCCATTTGGAGAGAAACAAACTCATCAAAGGATACATTTGTATTGAGCATATAGGGCTTAAATCGGGGCACACAGTAAGGATTAAAAGATCATAATTCTTCAAGCATTTGCTTGGAGGTTTTGCTCACATGGGCTGGATTGCAGTTGTCTGTAGTTTAAAGACAGGCTCTATCATGAAAAAGGATCTACAAGTGCCCAGCAAAAGTCACAAATGCTGAATGTAAAGTGAAATTCCTTTTTTTTTTGTTGCAAATCGTCGAATCCTTAACCAAACATTGCTTACTTGTCTGTTGGCTAGCTTTCGGTCTCTTTTGCTGCCTTTGTTGGAACTTTGTTAAGCTTCCGTGGGGCCCACTGCCTCCGACTATTGATAACTGGATTGTTGTGAAACCAGCCTCACAGGGTGAAGTGCCCCCCCTCCACTCGCTCATGTACTACATACACAAAAGTAAAACCCGCTAATTGAAACATTGCTCGTGAAACGTTGCATCGTTTGTTTATTCAATGTACCTACGGCCACATTCATTGATGAGATCAAATAAAACCTTTTTCCTATTGAAAGTGTGTTGATTCTGTGAGGTTGAAAATTACTTCTATAATGATGATTCTCAAAACAATCCACATAGACAAAACCTTCATTTTCCTGTTTGTTTTGCATGTAAATGCTTGCATCAATGCCTTCATTTTTATTTTTTTTTAAGTGTGTCTGTTTTTGATACTGAGTTTCTCGTGTCTAACAGCCAGCTGGGGCAGACTCTTTCCAGCAGCAAGAAGAATGTCCGATTGTACGCGTGATACGTTCACAAGGAAATGTTTTTGCTGCAGGGTAACCAGACGCACAGCAGACAAAGTAGAGAAGCCAAACAAAGACGCGGGATCTATCCCAATTAGTGGCTGGCGGTGGATTAACAGGGTAGCGATGTCAAAGCGTCCACACAGTCCTGAGCAGATAGTGTCTTCATTCAAGTCTACAGAATCCCATTAGCATATCGATGATACGGAGAAGAAAAAGGGATGATGTGTCTGAAACACAGCTGTGGAGACCGCATATAACAGAAATATTATCCCCCCTCAGCCAGAGGGCCCTTTCTCCACATCTGTCCGATGGCTATGTGACTGATTATTTTGGGCATTCCAATTCAAAAATTCTCCCTGGAGGCTAGAGAGCAACAAGGGCCTCTGTTTTTAGCACGAGCCCCCCCCTCCCCTCCCTCTCACGCTTGTTTTTTTCTTCTTCCAGCAGTCCTATAGGGCATGGGGCCTCTTTAGAATTGGACAGACCATCCACAAAACGATCATCTGTGAGACTTCAGTCTTCAGTCATAAACTTCACAGTTGATAACACAGTTCATCTTCTTTCTATCAGCGGGGGGGTGGGAGTTGGGGGCGCAGGCACTCCGTGCACCGCTAAGCCCGGTTGCCATAGAATCTTGCCCGACAACAGTTTTCAGACTGAGGCATGCCATTCTTCTTTCCTGCTGCTAAAACGCGCCGCTCATTCTGACTCAAACTATTGTGGAGCGCACAAGTGGCCCTCTGAGGAGAAGGGGATGGAGACAGAAAGGGTGGGGTCAGGGTTCAAACGAAAGGCTCCCATCAGGACTCCCTTTCTATTATCAAATTTGTTGCGAGACAAAAAGAGCTACAGTCTCATTCCTGAGGACATCTTGAGGGGAGAGAAGAGAGGTTAGAGGACAGCGTTCTTTGTGTCGGAGCCCCATTTCTTCCACAGAGCTGCAGATAAACTTGTTGTCTCCTCACTGGTCCACACACAGCTCCCTGCTCCTGCTCTGACTGCCGTCTGCTCTACTTGCAAGCAACAAACTTTTTCCTTTCAGGAGTTCTGGTAAGTTCTCTTTTGAGCCATTCACTATTTTTGCTTTACCATTCAAAAAGCAATTTATATGTGTGGTGCGGGACAAAATGTAGATTGCTTTGAAAGAAGAATGATTGGACTCACAAGTACATTTTTAGTAAGATTAACTGTTTTTTATGTACCATTTTAGTCATTTTGGTGTTTTTTTTTACCTATTTTTGAAGGAATAGCATCCTATCGCCATCTTTTAAGGTTCAATGTCAGATTTTAATTTAATCCAGTTACCAAATTTCACATTAATTTATTCCAGTTAACAATGGTGAATTGGGCACATTACAGCTGTCTCAGTGAAGAAAAGCATCCATGCCAGGATACTGAGCCTGCACAGATCTGCGTAACCAGATCATTGTGGAGGCAAATTTCAGGATTGTCTCTCTCTTGGATTATCCCTCAGAGAGTCGCATGCAAGGAGGCTTTTTCATTCAGCTCTTTCGCTCTCGGTTTGTTATCCCTGCTGGGGCTGCGGTCCTTTTCTTTTGGGAGAATGAAAGCTTAGAGTCTGAACCTTGGCTGAGAATTGCCTTTGGTTGTGGGTCTCACATTGCTTACTAAAAAAAAAAAAAAACTATGCTGCTACATCTGGGTGGCTCCTAATGGAAATACATGAATTCCAGTAGGACAAAGACAATCCTTATTGTTCTTGTAGTGTTATTCAATTGTACTTCCCAGTTTTTTAGCAAGAGAAATCCGACCTGTGGGATGACAGATTCATTAGTTGCACATGTTCTGATGTTTGCATTGGAACCAACACAAATACTGAAGGGAATGCAAACAAGAAGCCTTGCCTTGTTTTACTCAGTCTGACTTTGTTCTTCACACCCCGGCATACTGTATATATTTTTAGACTGCTGATGAAAGCAAGAGACAGAAGAGGCAGAAAGATAAAGATAGTGAACAGCTGGAATGAATCATTTACAGGTGTGGCTAAATAGTTGGACACAGTATTCAAACCTGTACGGAAAAATGGGAATGTACTGTTTTAGTTGCATTTTAAAACCTTTAATCATTGAATTAAACCAAAAACTTGCATTTAGGATAAGGAACTTAAACATCTCAACTGACCATTGTCTTCTAACCAACTTTATCATGATAATGAGCAGAACATTGTCATCTAGACTTGTCAAAGTAATTATTTTCAAGTAAGAATGTAAATGAAGTTTATTTAGAAGATCAATGATCACATCAATGAGTTTTCCATGAATCTGTGCCTTACAAACCGGTCGCATGTCAAAATAAACATCTGACAAAGCCTGAAGTGAATAACTCATCTTGAAAAGCTCTGCTAGTTTTTTTCATCATTGTCTTGTGTTTTCTTTCAGATTTTTTACTTGTCTCCCACCTTTATAATGTCTGTCAGCTAACTATGTGTGTATACATGTACATTTCCTTTGTGCTTTGTTATTTATTGATTTTATTCTGTGCAGGTTTCTCTCCATTGCTAAGTCAACTTGGGCTTCTTTGCTCTGCTTTGGAAAAACTCATTAACTAGCAAGTCCCATGGCTTACTTATACACATTCAACGTTTTTGGTACCCTGACTTTACATGAAAAGGTCTGATAGACTTTGTTAACTTTGATACTGATTTACAGGGTAGCAACCCAGGGTGTATAAACAAGCCAAACCCACATGAAATACTTATTAGCTAGCTTTGTCTGTTCTGTCAGGAGTATTTGTTTTAATCTGCCAACATAGTTACACACAATGGCACCAACACAAAAGTGTGTATGCATTTTGACACTATGATGTTACATACTGAATTTTGTTACAGTATTATGATGAATACAAAGGTTAAAACTGCCCTGTACAGTCATTAGTTTTAACGACTAAGATCAAAAAGAGGAGTTAATGAGTGTATCTGACTTTCTGGACTTTGTGGAGACAAAGATCAGAATGAAGCAATTATGTGTCCTGAGGGCAGTTGGTGCATTAATTACATAATTAGTACATAATTGGAGACACTGATGTTCATTGTGACCTTGTGAGACTGGCAGTGTGACAAAAACCTTCCCTGCCTGTGGCCTGTTTTGTTTGGGTGAACAGAATTCAGCTAGCAAGCTTTCTTTTCACTTGGGTAGTTTTCTTTCAGAATACGAACAATTAACTTTCCATCTTTCTATTTTTTTGCATTCAAAAGTTAAATGCATGTAAAAACAATCAGATTGTTCTGTAGTCTGCAATTGATGCAAATACCTAACCTTATATATGCAGTAAACATATGAAAGATACTTTATTTATAAGAAAGAAAACTGTTTTTTTTTCAAATGAGCTTTTAAGGTACGATAACTGCAATTTCTCTGTCTCCCCAGGCACAATAATGGAGTCCAACACAATGTATCTGACACTGCTGTCAAACCAGTCTTCAGCAATCTGTGCTTCAACAGAGGCAACAATTGAGAATCAGCTCTTTGGATGGTACTACATTGTGGTTTTTGTTCTGGCGCTGAGTGGCAACGGCATTGCTCTCTGGATCTTTTCTCGCCAACGCGGGGTCTCCTCCCCGGCTAATGTCTTCCTGATCCATCTGGCTGTAGCGGATCTATCCTACGTGATAATCCTCCCGCTCAGAGCCACCTACCACTTCACGGGAGGCCACTGGCCTTTGGGCGAGATTCCCTGCCGGGCGGTGGGCTTTTTGTTTTACGTCAACATGTATGCCAGCCTGTACTTTCTGGCCTGCGTGGCGGCGGATCGCTACCTGGCCGTGGTTCACGCCGTGCGGTCGCTAAAAGTCCGTCACAGTCGCTATGCTCACATCATCAGCTTCTCCTTGTGGGCCCTGGTCACTGTCTCCATGGCTCCGCTGCTTGTCACCCATCAGACCGCGCAGGTGGACAACACAACGGTATGTCTGCAGCTGTACCGAGAGAAGGCCTCGCGCAATGCGCTAATCTCCCTGGCCATAGCGTTCACGCCACCTTTCCTGGCTACCCTGTCTTGCTACCTCCTCATCATCAACAGCCTGCATCGGGGTTCCAGGCTGGAGCCGGCTCTGAAGCTCAGGGCTCTGCGGACCATCGGCGTGGTCATGCTCATTTACGTGGTCTGCTTCCTGCCTTACCACATGAGCAGGGTCACTTTCATCCTGGGCTACAGCCATCCCGACGTCTCCTGCCAGACACGCAGAGCCCTGAGCATGGCCAACCGGATCACCTCTTCCCTCACCTGCCTCAACGGCGCCATGGACCCGCTGGTCTACCTGTTCGGGGCGGAGAAGTTCCGCGGCACCTTGAGGCGATTGCTTTGCAAGGATAAGGCGGGGATGTCTACGGCCACTAGCGGAGAGTTGAAGGGAACGCATGAAAGCTCCCTGAGTGCTAAGTCCGAGTTCTGAGGAAAAACGGGTGTCAACACGATCTGTGTCGTTCCAAATACTTTTCAGCAGGATCAAATCAAAGCCCAGCTCTGGTACCCATCCCACAGCTAGTTCAAGGAACCCCTTAGGGTCCAATACAACTTCTATGCTTTAAAGGGGGTGTCAGGACTTAAAAACGCTATATTTAGTGGCTTGTAAATTGCATATTTCTTGAGCGTGACTAAAAGTAAAGTAAGCATGTTAGCATACTATGCATACTATGTTACATGTTATTCAGCATGGTTCTATTCTTGTAGTTTTATTGTAATCATCTTTGATTTTTTCATGTGTTGTAGGTGGTTTGAATGTTGGTGTTAAGCAATGTATCTATGATATTATCATGTTGGAGAAGCAGGGGTAAAATCTGAGTTAATGCTAGTGTTATCTACAAAGCTCTGTTAATTCATCGAAACTGTTACTTTTCTTTTTCTTTTTCTTTTTCAAATGGACAACCAGAAGCTGATCAGAAGGGAGTGAATTTACCTTTTGAACCAATCATGGTCTGTAAAATGCACTGACTTACCATTTAAATGAAGAAACAATTAATTTTGAAATGGTACTTAACTGGAGCGCAGGGTGACTCTTTTCAAATGACCAAAGTCTTAAAATGTGTTTTTTTTTTTTAAGTGAAGGAAATTCTACATAAATATTTCCGATCAAATATTGGAAGATTTAAATGTAGGATTGCGCTGAGTTCATGAATAAAAATGTGAATGTGGTTTTCTGTTTTCTCTTCTGGTACATGAGTTCTCCCTGGTTATGTAATTTTGTATATTAGCTCAAGTTTTTTCAACCGCCTATTGGAAGGTTGAGGAAAAATTGGGGGGCGGAGTCAATGTGATTACCTGGCTTGAAGTAATTAATTAAGTAATTCAATGTAACATTGACATTTGATGACCACAAAACGATGTAAAAATGTACATACTGATCATTTAATGTATATTTCAATGTGTAATTCCTTTTTATATTTTGCTCCATAAGCCAATGAAATGGATGCTAATTTGTTTTTACTGTACACCTTGCTTTTATTAAAGTTCAAAGTGTGTTTACAACTATGGGTAGCATGACCCTTTATTCCCAACTGAAATATCTATAATGGAATAGGGAAATAGGAACATCTTAATAACACTGAACTTTTTTTTGGTTGTTTTTTCCTTTATTGACATACCCGGTCAAGTTGAATAGTTTTCCCAGTACTGGTCAATATGAAAAACAGAGACTTAAGATTTGTATTCACATGAATTACATATCTTTTTAATAATGCCTGCAACTGACTTTAACTTTAAGACTTCCAGAATTTTTTTGTTATTGTTTATTATCAGTTGTCTGAATCCAGAGGTTATGACCCATTTTTGAGAGAATATCTTTTTTAGTAAACTACCACAAGACATTAGCGTTATGTTTCTGATGTACTGTATTATGCAGCTTTTGAAAAGGTCCTCCATGCTACCGCTGTGTTACTATTGCATGGAAAGTAACTTTTATATCTGACTTATGCATAAAATAGGGATATCTGAGAAAGGGAGAATTAGACAAATTGGGTGTCATCAGAATGTTCTTCAGCAGAATTACATACAACCAAATATCTGCTTTTCAGTGTTGTTGCAGGACAGTGTCATGAACTCATAATTTAATTTTTTCAGATATCCTTCCCGAAAACAAAAGTGTGATTTTGTGTCATACGAGTTGGTGTTGACGTCCTCTCCGTGAAAGTGGTGGAGCTATTTGCAGGGGCAGAAACCTCCAAGGGTGCAGTGACTCGTCACAATCTAGTTCTGTTTTTGTATCATGTGACCAGCGTTGTGGTTTGTGAGCGGCTTTTTTTCCCCTCCTCTTATTTCTGCAAGACTTCCTGTCCATCACATGAAAACAGCAAACCATGCTAAACTTGTATTTCCTGAATGTGTATGCACCAGAGAACCTGCCCCACTGATTTATTCATTAAAAGCATGGATTTTAAACCTGGGCCAGTAGATATGGAGAAATGTGTGTGCTTTTTTTTTTTTATTGTCATAGAGTTCAAAGCTAGAGCGCTTAAAAAAAAAAAAAAAAAGCAACCTGAAACCACATGAAACTTCTTCTTTTGTAAACTTTAACTAACCGCGACAACTTATTTATTTATTTTCCTTTTTTTTTTACTTACCATTTTAAGTTTGCTTAATCTTTTACATGACACCACCACTTCCTGAACAGTTCTCATTAACTTGTATATATATACACAACCTAAAACAGAGAGATGTGTTGGTTAATCATTAGAATAATGTAATGGAGACTGCTTCTGTGCAAGCCAAAGTCTGCATTTCCATTTTACAGCTATGGGGATCTGTCGTACGGCAGGCAGAGTGGAGGCACCAGGGCCCTCCTCTCTGTAACAGCTCAAATGAGGAAGTTCAGAGTAGAGCTAGTCGCAGCTTCCTTTTACAGAATAAGAAGGCAGAGGATGATCAAGTGAAAGAAAGAACTTCAAGTACGCACCAGGAAAAGATGAAAACCGCCAAAGAATAGAAACATTGGACCTACGGTACAGAGTTTTGCTTTTTGAGCGAGCGCGGATGCAGTTTTGAATTTTGGGTTGAGAAACAGGATGCCAAGTTATCAACCGTGGTACCATGGAAATATAACCCGATCCACAGCTGAGAATCTGCTCTCCAAGGCAGCAAGAGATGGAAGCTTCCTTATCCGGGCCAGTGAGTCCATTCAGGGAGCGTATGCACTCTGTGTTCTGTAAGTTACTTGCACTGATGTCACACACACACACACAAACACACATATATATGTTTCAATGTCATTCATGTAGCAGTCAATTGAAGTTTTCATAAGATGTCAGTGGGTTGGGGTCCTTGTTTATGGCATGTAGTTTGTAACTAGTGAAATTATATGTGGTTGTTCATGCTAATTTAATATAACCGTGCATTGTTAAAGTAAAATGTTTCAAAAATAAAAAAAACTCCCAGCTGTCTTTCACTGTTTCATATCACTTTTTTTGCACACTGCAACCCAAAAGTAGTTCCCCTTTATTTACATTCTGTTCTGCCACAAAGCAACACCCATCGCTGTCTACATCACCCTTTTTTGCACACTCTTTCAGTTGCTAACTTTAATTTCAAATGTGACTAGAACTACTCTGTTTCCAAATTCCAAGCGTTGACAATCCTCGCTCACATGTACAATATTTCTACCACTACTGTGCATTTCCCAGTGACAAAGATTTGCATGTCATTTCTAAATACAGATACCAGAACTGTGTGTACACATACAGAATCCTGCCAAATGAGGACAAGAAACTCTCTGTCCAGGTACGTGGGCCATTCAAAACAAACAAATTTTTCCGGTAAAAAGTCCTTCAATTGTATTAACTATGCCTCTGACAATAACAGAGAAGCTTTCACACAGCCTTTTTTTTTTGGACACAGCCTGTGAAACTCTAGTGCTGACTGAAAGTTATTTTTATTTATCTAAATATTTCAAGTTACAAAGTCATTTGTGTAATTTCAGATAGCAACTGTTGAATTTCACTAAAACTCGTAGTTCATAGAGGATAAAATCAGACACAATTCCCTGTTTTGGTCCAAGATGCCACAATGAGGTTTACATTTGGATAAAGATTAACCATCAGTGAAGCCAAAGAGGTTACATATAAAACAAACCCGAGACACTGTACAATAATGGGAGAAGTTGCCGCATTGCCAGGTTTTGACCAATTCTCAAATCAAGCGGTTTCATCCGACTCTTTTATTGTATGCAGCCCAGTTAGTGTTACAGAATCTGCATTTGTGAGGAGGTATGAAACTGCAACATTGGAGGAATGAGGTGTCAGAGTCCATATTCGCTTTCATATTTGTCTTGAAACAAGATTTTTGGCATAACCATTGATACAAATTTTAAGAATTGCTTAATACAGAGCAAACTTCCAATTGACAACTGTGGCATCTCAGTTCAGTTAAATGTGTGGGTGTTTTTAATTATTTATCTTTTTATCATTTGTTTTACCATAAACTGATTTCACAACAAAAACTGAGGACTTCCATTTGGCCCCACTAGTTCAAACTTCTGAAGGTTAAAACTTGATTTTAGGATTAACACCGGTTATAAGGTTAGGTGCTGGTCTATGGCTAATGTAAGGGTTGAATGTGTTGCAAAACGTATGACAAACTATGTTAAGTATCATAGAGTTCAGTGTACGCTGGATGTTTCACACTAGTGTAAGATTTGAAAGGCCAAAGTAGTACCAGCAACTTGATGCTGCTGTGACTAAGGTTTACCAATTATTTTGCTGGCACAGATTAAAAAGCAAATGTAACCCCAGACTGAGGAATGAAGAATACTGGCTCCCTATTTGTCACTGCTTTCTGTATGTTTAAAAGAACAAACCTATTAAATCCACTAGCATACCAGGGAATAGTTAGAGTTTAAAACTCTATTGCTGAAAATTCCCTTAAAAGTAAAATTTATCTGCAAACACCTTCAATAAATTAGCATCTCACTTTCTCAGGGATGCAAGTAATTGTGGTATATTTATCAAAATCTGTAGACTAAACATCACATCCAATGCAAAGTGTGTAATATAATCTGTACCAGGCTTGACAGTTGGTGTGACATGCTTGTGCTTATAGGCTGTGTTACGTTTTCAGCTAATGTCGTGCTGTGGCTCACAGCTTTCCTTAATCGAAAGAGCTTTGTTCTAAGAATTCTTGTGTTTAAACTGTGCTGCCACGTTCTTTTTAGTGAGAAAAGGTTTTATCCTGATAACCATTTCAAATAAGTGACTCTTATTTGTTCTCTTTGTAATTGTACAGCAGTTAATCATAACATTCAAATGCTTATCGAGCATGTGAAATGAGTCTGTTAAGTAGCTCCTGTTTTGAAAAAATATTTTTTCAAAGCATTGCATGGTCTGACTTTAACCTGCTTTGATGTCATATCCTGCCAAGATTGGAAAAACTTTAAAGGTTGCCATATATATCTATAGACATAAAATTGTCCTTTCTTTTTCGCATAATTTTAAAAGATTACATTTAAAAGCCCTTCAAATGACAACAAGTTTGAGCAAATAAAGAGACAGTAGTGTCAAACCCACCAAAATTAGGTGTCTTAAAGATTGCTGTGAACACAGGGAGAACTTAATTCAATACCTTTGGGTGTAGTATTTGAAACAATAAATGGGAAATTATTAATTTTGATGAACTAATGAAACAGCTGAAGTAAAAAAAAACAGTAAATATCTCTCACAACATAGAGGAAATAGATTTATGCGGCCCAGTCATCTTGTTTTGTAACAGAGGACAAAAACAACCATTTCAGAACAACAAAAATACATGCAAATGGACTTTCCCCTTGCCAAAGTTGGCTGAAAATAAGCTATTTCTGCTGCGATTTGCTCTGCAGGCATCTGATGGAGTTCCTATTAGGACCTTCACTATGCTGCCTGAGCTGGTGGAGGCATATTACAGCCCAAACATGGGTCTGATCACACATCTACAGTACCCTGTCCAGAGAGAGGAGGAGGTAGACGAAGACCAAGGTAGCAAAATCTCCCCTTCCATTATTCAGTTAGAAGTTATCACAGAAATTACAATGCATTGCCCATCAAGAAGTCTTGAAGCTCCTTCGTGACTTTGCTTTGCAGAATCCAACAATTCTCCACCACAGCTTCCACCCAGGAACTTCACAGCCGACGGAAAAGAATGTGAAACGAAGACCTCAGAGCAGGCCAGCAAGTCTCTGTCGGACACCTACCTGACGAGACTGCAGCATATGGACTTGTCCATGTACGGTCACACGTATTTTAATTACAATGCAAGTTGTAGCTATTCTTATCAGGTTTTTCTTTATTTAAATATCTCACCTGCAGTGGACAGCATTCTAATCCTCTTGGATTGAAGAATCACTGAGAAGTTATGACACGGGGTACAGAAAAGTGAATGCTAAAAATAAAAAATGAAAACTCAAGGACCAAATTGCTTCCAAAAAGCCATAGTTTGCATCAGACAGTTGCTTACTTTGTCTCGATTTATTCAACCAAAGGTTGAGTAATGGCCTTCAACCACCTTGGTTGGTGGTTGAGGTCTTCCACGCCAATCAACTGTGACCAGATCCCAAAAGACGAAGTTAGAAATTGGGGAAAACTTGGAAAAGCACATAGTTTGCACGTTTTAAATGAGGCAAAAATGAAGATAAGGCATAGAGGCATAGAATAGGCGGCCTACTGGCTTCTTGTCAGAGCCTTTACACACTTCCAGTTGACAAGAAACAGGAATATGCCTTTAATTAAGCTTGTGTGTCATGATTCAAGATTATCGGAGGAGCATCAAACGGCCATCCAAGAATACTTCAGAACCTCAATCAGCTCAGATGCTGAGCGAGCACATAACGGTAACCCTAACCTGCCTGGCCTGAAGAAGCTCCTCATGGCGGTCTGCAAAAATCTAAACAGGTACAGTTTCCAACCGAGAAATATCTAATACCATCCAAAATGCTGTGTTCAAGATTAAGTTGAGGATGCTCTGATATTTTTGTGTGACAGTGAAATTACCCGAATCCTTCCATGTCTGGAGCTCCTTCACAGAGCAATAGATCAGCAGCTGTCACCGGGGATTGGGCCATATCCAAGACAAGTTGGTTGCCTTCATCCCTTACAGCATTATCAGCTCAGTTAAAAATCTGTCTCATCAGAGATTATTTTGTTCGTTTTCAGGTTTTTGTCGATTCAGGACAGTCCATATCCTATAGGCTTGAGCAGCTTACACAATTGCTTTATTCAATAGAGGAAAAGGTAAATTGTGCATATTGTTGTATTACCAAGGGATCATTACTGCTAGTAACACGTGGCAAACTCTTTTCATGCTTCTTCTTTTTTTTTTACAGGCAAAAAGTTCTGTTTTTGAGTCAGTTGGATATGATGGACGTCACAGGAACTCTATCATCCCTGTTGTTATATTTGAGGTACTTCCCAGTGCTTATTATAACCGCCATGAAAAAATAAAAACAGATGGATTACCAGGATGATTACTTTTTGTGTGATGATATTCCCCTTTTATTGGCAGGTCAAACAAGAATCTCTTGGTATTTCCACAAAGATGTTTCTGAAAGTGGATGTTGAGAGTGGGAAGCTCTACCTTAAGAAATCAAAAGATGGGCCCGAAGAAAAATACTTTGTGCATAACAAAAGTAAGGAATCTATCATCTGCTTCATTGGCAGCGTCCTCATGTGAGGACATTGCATTTTCGCCTCTCTTTACCATGATACTAAACTTTTCTTTTGACTTTGACTTCTTGGCCTCATAGTAGATGCTATCAGACACTACTGTTTGAAATCCAAAGTAAAATGGTTTCATACATTTTCAACCAATCATTTTCTTATTGTGTGATTCAAATTGTGTAAATAAGTCATTTGGAACGTCAGAACCAAATTGCAAAAACATTTGATTAAATTTAAACAAACATTTTAAATATAAGATAAACCCTCTGAGCCTATACAAAGAAAAACTACCTGTGCCATGGCAAAGTCTTGTTAATCAACTTATTAGGTGCTACTAATCCCACCAAATAAAAGCTTGGGTCTCAGGAGGTTAAAGTTACAATTTGTCATCCCAACACAATGAATTTAACTACCTTGTCCAGTAGCTTTGTTAAATATTGCGGTGACTCCTAAAGTCTCACTTTACAGCTCTAAACTTTAACAACATTTGGAAGGTTGCTGTTGATTGGCAGCATATAATAAAAATGTCAATTCCAAATGGAAAAAAAATGTCTGCAGCCCACAGGGACAAAAAAGCTGCATCCAATGTCCTCACACCAACCCAGACTGGCATATTCACTCAAAATAAACACGTAACTCAAGCTCTCCCTGGTTCCTGCTTTGGACCAACCTGTACATTTGTTATATCCACTTAATCAGATTCACTTGCAGGGTTCAGGGGTAGACATGACGCCTTCTGAATGCATATTTTTGGATAAGGAGAGGAAGTCAAGTACTCTCATATGTGGTGAAAGTACTTGGTGTCTATGTCTGTAGACTCTTGTTTTTTTTCTACAGCTGCTTAAAGAGTGTTGTCATTATTCCTCAGTCCTGCAGTTGGTGAAATCCCAGAAGATGCATGCCAAGCTTACAATCATGGCAGAGACAGAGAAAGAGAAGATTTTGAAAAAGGAGTTTGTGTTTGATGACACAAAGGTAAGCCTCCTGTTCAGCCTAGAACTAGATGCTAGAGGTGCCATTCCTCGATTTTGTTCCATTTTCAAGATCCAATCTTGTTTTCGACTGTTTCTCCAGAAAAGAGAAGGCTTCTGTCAGCTCCTTCAACAAATGAAGAACAAACACTCAGAGAAGCCCGAACCAGACATGATCACAGTGTTTGTTGGCACTTGGAACATGGGTAAAAAAATAAATAATTGAACGTTCATTTCTGGAGTCTATTTGGTTGGATTGATGTATTAAGAAATTATTCCCGAACCCACAGGAAATGCAGGCCCTCCACAAAACATTGACTCCTGGTTTCAGTGTAAGGGTCAAGGCAAGACGCAAGATGATACGGCAGATCATATCCCACACGATCTCTACGTCATTGGCACCCAAGAGGATCCTTTGGGTGAGAGGGAATGGGCTGACACGGTGAAAGAGGTCCTGAGAAACATCACAAACATTAGCTTTAAACAAGTAAGTGACCGTGACAGGGTGGAAAAGCAAAGTGGAATTCTGCCTCAGAGCGGTGAAGTGCATCTCCAAACATCCAGGTGGCAATTCACACCCTGTGGAACATTCGCATCGTGGTTCTGGCTAAACCTGAGCACGAAAACAGGATCTCCCATATCTTCTCAGACAGTGTGAAAACTGGGATTGCCAACACTTTGGGTGAGTGGTCCACACCTTAACTCGCTGCAAACATAAAGCTTCCCAAAAAAACAATAGTACAAACTGTACATTTTTATTTGTTCCCAGGAAACAAGGGAGCGGTCGGGGTATCCTTCATGTTCAACGGAACATCTTTTGGTTTTGTCAACAGCCACTTAACCTCCGGAAGTGAAAAGAAGCTCAGGTGAGCCACAGATCGCAAGTACGATCTTATAGGTGGATATCACTAAGAGTTTTAAATTAAATCCTTTCTAATAACTGTTTATGCTTGTGGATCACTTTGTATGTCAGGTATATGTCACTACCATGCTGTATGTAGGGTTCTCTACCCAGAAGAGTTGCCTTTATGGTTTGGTAAAAGACCACAGTCATAAAATGCATGTTTACATCAACTGTGGTTATAGCCTTTATGACTGTGGTTGAACATCTCACATTACACCACTGTTTACTCATTTAGTCAGTAGTTCACTTGTACTTAACAATTTTACCTTACCCACCTTATTCTGGGATTTAGAGTTTTCACTTACATATTTTGAGACTCCAGTCATTTGTGGCAAGTTCCCTTTTCTTGTGGCAACTGTTTTTTTTGTAGGCACTTTAGTTTACTCCACTGTGCTTTTGTGTCCAAATCTGGTTGCTTTGTGAGTTAAAATCATAAGAAAAAAAGCTTTATCAGATATTATTTTAAACATTTGTATTGTAATTGTAGACGGAATCAGAATTACACCAACATCCTACGATTTCTGAATCTCGGTGATAAAAAACTCAACCCATTTGACATCACACTTCGTTTCACACACCTTTTCTGGCTTGGAGACTTGAACTATCGTGTCGACTTTCCGTCCACAGTAAGTTGATGATAATTTTCCTTTGAAACATTCTAAGAATGAGAGACTGCTTATATTCGGTTTATTGCTGTTGTCTAATGTGGTGCTGGAGGGAAGTACCAGGTATTTGAAAGGAGTTGTCAGGTTTCTGGGCTTTCAGCTGCTAACAATGTGTCATGAAAAGTGACTATTTCCCTTCACAGGAAGCTGAGTACATTGTGGCCAAGATCAAGCAGCAGCAGTATCAGGAGCTCCTTAATAAAGACCAACTTAGCATGGAGCGGAAAGATGGAAAGGTCTTCTTGCATTTTGGTGAGGTTTGGAGGCCACACAAATAAATCGACACGACACTCTTATTGATTTTTTGTCAATCTAAACACGATTTTTCTCTTCCTTTTTCTATGTAGATGAGGAGGAAATCTCATTTGCGCCCACGTACCGGTTTGAGAGAGAAACACGAGAGAAATACGCCTACACAAAGGCCAAAGCCACAGGGGTAAGCCTCTGTTTAGTGAGATGTCTCTTCCTTGTATGGCTCCTGTCCTGCTCCATGGTGCATAAACATCGAAAGCAACTACACCAGTGGACACACGTCTCATCTGTCTTTCTGGGTTCAAGATATATCGGTCCAAATTTAGGTGAACATTTGATCTCTGAATACAGGCCAGCAAGAATATTTCTTTCTTTTTTTTTTACACACATGATTCACAAGCAGTAGTTCCGAACCATTTATCTTCTTTAAAGTATGTTACAACCTCGTCTACTAAAGTTGTGGCTGTTTTGTATAACGTGCATTCATATGACAAATCCAATCTGCAGACAAAATACAATTTGCCCTCGTGGTGTGATCGCGTCTTGCGGAAGTCATACCCTCTGGTTCATGTCGTCTGTCAAGCATATGGTGAGTAGTTCCCAGCTGTCCTGGTTACTTTTCAGGCGCAAATATTCGATAAACTTTTAGAATATCTTATCCACCAGTCTGGGCCAAATTTTTGGCTAAGAGTATAAATCTGGTTTTGTATTAGAATTAAATGCTGAAAATATTACGTTTACTTTCTTTAAACTGGGTAATTGGCTATGGTAAATGGAGGCAGAGGGGATGAATGAATTGTGCCGCCTTGCCTCATTCGGATTCAAGTCAGTTGACTCATATTGTTTGTTGGTCAAATGGTTCTAACAGAACATTCAGGAAGTGTATTTTTAATAACTGCCCAGCTGACAAATAATGACGGCCCTATTAGGCTCAAATTAAATGTAATTATTTATTGCTGCAGGATGCTGTTGGATCTATGCTTCTTCAGTAAAACCATGAATTGTGATTTGAAAAGAGACCAAAGCCCTACCATGATACGTCCTCTTTGGACAGTAGTGGACGTAACTTATCTCTGTGCAGCATTGACGGATACTCAAAACGTAACTTATTGGTGATACCTGAGGACGATAATGATAATATCCACTGAAGTTAATGATTTGTCTGATAACACTTGCAAAACCTTTCCGTTTTAACTTATTGATGATTTTTTTTAGACTGATTAGTCTTTATTGATTCAAGGGGACATGTTACACTTTTTTTTCCCTTCCATTTATTTAAGTTGGCCATGTTTTGTGCGAAAATATCACATTGTCTCTTTGCTGCTTTTTTAACCCACTTTCTCTACCCTACTCTTAGAATGTTAGCTCTGCACGACAAAGCAGTACTAACCGATTTTAGTTAACTTTTATTGCATTACAATGCTGTGTTCAGTGAGACTGAGGAACTTAAATGACCAACTTTGGACTAGAGAAAAGCTAAATACTTTTGTTGTAAAGATTTACAATATGACAAACAAATCCATGTGAAATCTAACAAGTGATTCCCAAAAATATAATTGTTTTTTCTGAGTTTCTGAGATGATATTAAGTCAAAACACGTAGATAGAAGTTTCATAGTATGTTTTTTTTTTTTATAAGTGAGACTGTTGTTTCTTTTTTCTTAAATGAGTTATTCTTAAGTATCTGAATAGTGCTGTGTGCTGTGTTTGGTACTCAACACTAGCTGTGGTCTAAAACAGATTTAGAAAGCAAAAAAAATCCACCAAGTGCATTTAAATTTGTCAAATCTTTCATGAGTTTTGAACAGACCACAGCAGTTTCTAACAAATGACAAATGTGATGCCACCAGTTTCACATTGAACAAGTATCTAAAAAAAAAGGTATCGTGTCAAGCTGTGCACACCCTGCAGGCTTTTCTCCTTTTATGATTTCCACATCAGTCAGGCCTACGTACCTCAAATACAAATAATGCGAGTGCATTAGGACTGTTAAAGACATTTAAAGACATGTAGAATTGCGCACAGCAGAAAGAGGAAAAAAGCAAACGAAAGTTTCGGACAAAAACTGTGAGTAAGAATGAGGTCAGCCATCTTAATTTGAAAGATATAATAGGCAACTTTGCAAAGCAGAAACTCAGATGAGAGTTTTGGTCGAGTAAGTTTAGGTCTTGACGCAGACACTCACAGACTTTACAGTTGGCCCTGCTAGGCCCCAAATTTGTGTTGTTCTACTGGAACAATAAGTGTGAGTCTTTCTTTTTTCTTATCTGTAAAAACTCATCTATATAACCTAAACCGACTCCAAGTGAGAACCTCATGAAGCTGGCAATAAGTATTTAACCCTTTAAAGCCTGATCCAAGAAGAAAACAAAACTTATTTGGCCTTTTAACAAAATATGTAAAAAGAAAAAACACAAATACATTTAGGATATTAATAATTTATTACCATGCGATAAGTATATCTGATTGTGTACAATAGGATTTTGAGCAAAGTTTTTACCAGTAAAGTATGCAAAAGGTATCAGATGCAAAACACTTCAGAAACCGTATGTATCAAATATGATACATTTGGCTTCACAGGTTTAAATAAGCTCTCACAAAGACAGATAGCAGTAACTTTGAAGTAAGAGATAAGAAAAAAAATCTACGTTTGTTCTAACTTTTCAGTTCATTGGCATTTAATGTGTGCCAGTTTATTTTCATGTTGTCTGTTTTAACTTAGACTTTAGAACAGCTGAGCATAGAGAAAAAACATTAAATGAATGAGCTTGTTCAGACTTTGATCCCGCTCTTTCTTGAAAACCTTTCTTTGACGGCCAGCATGTGACAACGCGCGGTTTGATTATGACTTTGACAACGAGACTTTCCGTTTGACAAAACTGTTTCCCACACAGGTTGCACCAATGACATCATGACGAGTGACCACTCACCAGTTTTCGCCTCGTTTGAGGTTGGAGTTTCCTCGCAGTTTGTCTCAAAGCACGGTGAGATTACCAACCAACCTCAAGTATAGATTAAGTGCTTCAGAACTGTTGCGTCATGCCTTCTTTGGTCCTTTTCAGATCCAAACAGCGCATCTCAAGGTGGAATACAAATCATGAACTGCGTGGCCATCTTGTCGACAAAATCCAAAACTAAGTTTTTCCTGGAATTCCATTCAAGTTGCTTGGAGAGTATGTTTTTTTTTTTCATTTTTGGTGCCTCACATATCTCTGGACTCTCGTCTAATTTGGGAATGATTATTAAAAAACAACATTTCTAACAGAAACGATGAAGACTTTGGAGGGAGAAAACGCAGAACAGTCCAACGGCTCCATTAAAGTTTGGTTTGGCAATCAAGTTGAGGTAAAAATGAATTCAGAGACAAAGAGGATTTGGGTTCTGGCATCTATTAGTTGTTCATTTCGTTGCTTTCTATCTTTCTTCCCCAAGCTCACGCCCATCATTTCTGACCCTGAGTATCTCTTGGACCAGCACATCCTCATTTGTGTAAAATCGACGGATTGCGATGAGTCCTACGGTAAGAAACTGAGCACGCTGTCCAGTTTTTCAGAGATTTGCTCACGGTCAGCCGATATCTCGTTCTCGTAGGAGAGGCCTGCATTGCCCTACGGGCTGCCCAGTTCTGCTACAGGGAGTTTCAGGTCACGCTGACGCACCACGGAGAAAAGACGGGCAGCCTGTCGGGGGGCATCCAGTTACGCACATCTGAAGGAAAACCCACCGAAAAACTATACGGTGAGGCAGGAAATTAGCTCAGGAATAACAGTTCAAGGAGCTCTTTATGTCTCACAACGCGTCGTCTTTCTATCCCCCCTGTTTCAGATTTCATCAAAATCGAAAAAGATGACTCCGTCCCCTTGAAAGGCAAAGCTGGAGATTCCAGGTCAGATATTTTTCCCATAATCATAAAGTAAGTGACGCTGCAAACTTGATTCCGAAGGGGAATTGTTTTTTTTTTTTCTGTCTTCTCCATAGCAGGTCCTCCTTCACGCAGGCGCATGACATTTCAAACCCCAATTACATGGGGGTGTCGTTCAAAAGTGGGAACTCGATAGATAAGGGCTGGAGTTACAGCATCCCACCACGCAATCAGCCCAACGCCGGGCAAGGAGGAAAAGATCCCAAAAAGGCGCGCAGTCCCACAGGAAAACCGGGTTCCACGTGAGTGACACTTTCTCATGCAGATTTACATCTTTTTTTGTAGTTTTTTTTTTTTTTTGCTGATGTATATAGAAAAAGCTGAATTGGTATGACAGCAAAAATATTTAAAATATATGCAATACGACTGGATATTGAGGAAAATATATATTTCCAGCGATCAGACTGACACTGGTCAATTAAAAGTGTGTTGAAGGAATCCTTTGTTCATGCATTTATAGCAATTATGTTTAATATTGGATTCTATTGTGAAGTCTACAAGGTGCTAAAGATTATACGTGTCAAGCTTAGACTCATTCTTTACCCTTAACATACTGAAATACATTCCATTCCATTTGATATTTTTAATGACATTACACACAAATACCTGCTGGTTATTACGTGAGGAACTTTTTAAAAAACATTTCTCTGTTTTTTTAATGTGCATTTGTCTGGGCACAGGACATCATCTGCCCATCTCTGTGCAAGAGGTTTTTAGTGGATATTGCATCTGTTCAAAAATACATTCATACATTCATTTGATGACAGTTTGAAATAATATCATTTTATTTTACCAGCCTTAGATTGCCTATTTATGGGAGAAATACTCTTTGAGCCTGAAATGCAAAAGGGAATTTGTTTATCCAAATTTAAATAAGAGAAAAAGACGAAACATATTCAATTCTCACTGAGTATCTGCTTTTTTGTTCTTGTATTTTTTGTTAGGGGTGAGGATGAAAAGGCATCAGAGATGTTTGACAATCCACTGTATGGCTCAATGGGAAAAGCACACAACCGAGCCAAAGACCAAGACCATCCACCGATAGACCATCTCCAAGTAACGGAATCCCATTTCGCACCCTCGAAAGCAGCAGATGGAGACCCTGACCGACCCCCAGTGCCCGTCCCACGCAACCGCTCCTACACCTGTTCAGAGAACAAGCCTCAGCCTCCAGCTCCCGTCAACCTGACTGTAGCAGCACACAAGAAACCCGTGGTTCCCTCCCGTTCAGAGGCCGGAATGGCACACAGCCGGCCTCCGCTGCCCGCCAAGTCTCGACCAGAACCTCCAATCTCCAAAACCAGAGACTACCGAGACAACTCTGAGCTCCCCAGCAAGCACAGACTGCCCGCACGGCCTGGACAGCCTCACAAAGACAGTAAGAAAAACCTCTCTCTTTCTAGACAAATTCAATAAAAAATGATGATGCCAATTATTTTCCTTTTCTTTAGTGCATCCAGATGGTCCGAAGACGGGTCGTCCATTGAACTGAGAGCCAAACGCAGCCATCGAGTTAACAGCTTCCTGCCATGCATGCCCAAAAATAAAATTCACAAAGTTAAGACTTTAGCCAGTGAACATCATCGTCATGTGAAAAGGGGCAACTAATTTCTCTGAACTTTGGGAAATACTTTTGCTTTTATTTTATAGTCAAAGGATTGATGGATTGCGATACTGAAATTGAATAATAAAGACAGTTACCAGTTTTTCTCTGTTGTTCGTCTGAGTTATTTGTGGAGGGAGATACGTTCTCCTACATGCTTGAAAAACAAGGTACAGGTACTCAATTGCTTCAAATTTCCATTGGAATTTCTGGCTTTATATGTTAGATAATCACTGGAATAGATTTAAAAGTGAATATTTGTTAGCGTGTGAGTTTTTGAAAAATCTCTGCTGTGGAGAAAAGTTCAGTCTAATACAACACCAACATCTCCTGCTTCCCAAAATGATTTCATGTTTCAGTTAATGTATTTGATATATTTTAATTAACTTCATTTTTATTTATCTGTATTGTTATATTGAGAAATAAGTTACAAAGGGCCTCTAAGAAACTTTTTTTTCCTGGTCTGGATTACTGTTTATTTCAGGATTTTCACAGAAGGCCTTGATTTGATTTTTAACTTTATTGAAATGTGACTAGTGGCTCTGCGATGGACTGGCGGACCGTCCAGGGTGTACCCTGCCTCTTGCCCATTGACCACTGGGATAAGCTCCAGTTCCCCCCGCGACCCCATCAGGGAATAAGCGGTTACGATAATGGATGGATGGATATGTGACTATCTGTAGTGATTTGGACATAGATTATATCAGTGGTGGGCCGTCAGGGCCTTCAAGGCCTTCTCTGAAGGCCTAAGAAAATATCTGAATCACAGACTGATGTTAATTATATTTTGTCCATGAAAAGTTATTAAATATCTCTAAATAGTCTGTCAGCTTCCTTTCATAGCTTTCCCCCTGGTTGCGCTGCTTCCAGACATGTATTTTCATATAAAAGCATTTAACCAATCACATTTCAGACATCCTTTGTCGCTAGGCAGGGTCAAAGTCAAAGATGTCTGCCAGGAGGCCTTCACAATCCGTTCTGCAGGCCCCCCCCACAGAAAATACATGTTGAGTACATTGTTGCTTCAACCAATCAGATTTTAGGTTGGTGATGCCAGGGCCTGCGCGAAGGCCCAGGAAATGCCACCGTACCCACACCCGCTGATTGGATAGTCAGATATCCAATGAGGGCAAAGCTAGCAAACAAACCGAAATATAGTTGTGTTGGTGTAAAAGCTATTTTATTATTTCGTGGCGGATTTACTGTCAAGACCATTTTCAAAACGGACTTTTCAAGAAAAGTAAGTGAGTAAAATGTATTTTTTTTCCTAAATGGTATTGCGAGTTAATGAGGATATTATTGATGTTTTTTTTTTTTTGGGGGGGGGGGGGGGGGGGGG